>JALBZD010000399.1:0-29501 GCA_038050675.1 Globisporangium cylindrosporum | reverse complement strand
GCTTAGGCAGCTCATCGCCCACGTCGTAACAGTGGAGCAGGTACAGCTTGAGCAGCTGGAGCGCGTGGATCATGCTGCTGTTGGCCCGGAACTCAGCGTCGGTGAGCTTCGTGACGCGAGTGTTCTTAACAACGCTCTTGAGGCTCGTCTTGACGCTGCGATAGGTCGGTTTCGGCGGTGGCTCCTTCATGTTCCCGAGCGCGTTCGTTTGAGCTGTGGAGGTGGCTCCGTCATGTTCCCCGTTCACTTGAGTCACCGCGAACGCCGACATTCAGAAAAACGACTCGAAGAAGCACCCAAAGTTCGTCCAAATGCTGGAGCGACAAAAACAGTACACATGACAGCTCTAAGTATGCGGTAGGACGGCCAATAGAGTTCTCGATAGCACTGCTGTAGCAGCAGCGACACACCTCATGTCTTCACTATCTCCAAGCATTGCACAAACAGCTGCGGTCATTGGCAGCAACACACACGGGAGCACTACAATCTGCAAAGCAATGGCAACAACCACAGACATCCACATGTGAGTATCACAATTAACTCGCAATGCGAGATACACGCGTGACGAGAGCGCTGCTTCACACGTACAGATGAACAATCCCCATTGCGTTGGATGCAGCGCCGCTTCTAGGGTCACTCCGATCAGCGCGAGCAGGAACAGCACGCCAAATACAGACAGCAGCGCTGTGCACACAGACACGGACACAAGCGCAACATCAGCAACAGCATTGCGTATACCGTGACACGGCAACACACGCCCGCTCCAGAGAGTCAACCAGCACTGGGTGGCAGCAGGCACAGCAGTAGTAGCAGCGACGTACTTCATCGTGGTGATCCTCTCTTTTCTCAGTATTTCTTGAAATGACGCGGTCATTGAAGTCTCTGGTCTAGAATACCGGTACCATATCGGTTGCATATCGGTAATTCAGGTGGTTTGCAGCCAGCCCCTCACTGCCAAGCCACAAGCCCAGCCACCAATTCCTCACTTCGAATTCCAAGACCAAGATGACAAGACCAGAACCAGCTTACTTACCCTCTCCGTTCCCATAATCCTGGACGGAATGACCTCTATTGTCTGTCTATTAGTAAGCGTCAATAAGCATTGCCCCAAGCCAACTTCAAAGAGGAAACCCTCCATACCGAAGATCGTTAGAAAAAGTATTTGTTTTTTCATTTTTCCAACTTGAAGCACAAAAACAAATCTCCAAGCTTAGAGGTTTCTGCGGAAGTAGATAGTACTTCCGTGAAAGCCAAACCGATATAATTCCTATTTGAGCGCTTTCACCGGGTGGTGGTTGGTGGCTTCACTAAGGCTCGAAGCAGCAAGACAAAAGACAAGCAAGAGGGTACAGGCTTCCATCCAAGCACACATCCAAACTTTGGCTCTTGCTTGGCTACGCGAGAGATGCATCAAAGCCATTTTGCTCCAGAATTGTTTTCAAGCAACAAAACAACAAAACAAGGAACTCGAACAATTGGGCGCAAAAGCAAACAAGAAGTCAATTTCATAAACGGTTAACGGTCACACATGCAGATTCTTCAATATTGGGATTGAAAACAGGTAATTAGATTAGAAGTTTTGGCTTTAGAGTGCGCTTTGGTTGACGAGATGGACGATGAAACACTAGGAAACTCTAGGTAGAGAACACTTGCATTCTCTCATGAACACAATCCTCAATGAGGAATGGTTAGATGCAGGTTCTAGGCGCCTTGTCCTAGACGATGTACTTAATCTCCCAGGAGCAGCAAGAGAGGCAGCCAACGGACGAATGACAAGGCCAGACGCACACTTGGGCGAGTAATGCAATGCTCTAATGGCAAGCACCATCCGTGCAGGCCAGCACAATCAAGCGGCGCAGTGATTATTGGAGCTACCAACAAAGTAGTTTTTTTTCCAACATCGTGCCGCGCGCTGCGATGACAGAGGTGGTGATTATAGCGATGACAAAGGTGCATGTGCTTCATCCAAGGGCGTACATGCAGCTCGACGCTCTCTTAGAATTTGCGCCGCGAGGACGTCGCAAACGAGACCTTCAGCTTGGCGTCCATTTTTCATGCGCACGCACTGAAAGGCTCCGGTTGCTGGATACAGGTTCTGAACGTTGTAGTGGCCTCACAGGCGGACCATCATGGTGCAGAAAATCAAAACTTTGTTTAGGACGACACCATGGCGAAAGCGGTGAAGCACTATCAGCAGAAGATCAAGAGCCATAGTGGTAGCATTGACACCGCCACGGAGGAGCTGAGCTTCCCATTCGCAGCAGGTTGTAAGTGGGTAGCTATGCGGCTCAAGTGATTCATACCACTGTGCGATTGAATGAAAAGCACTTGGCCTCAAAGAAACCTCAGTACTGGGGCGATACCAATGGCAGGTTGCGTTGAGAAACTGAACTGTTCTTTATACTTGTTTTTGCTTCATTCGCTTTCTTATTACCGCGCTAATACTCGAATCGATTAAGATAATCTTATCATAATATGCGATCTTGACTCTCTTTTCCCTATTACATATAAGCTAAGCGGCTTTGGAGTAGGAGGGAGAGCAGCACAAGTGTACGTGCAGGTTGCTGTAGGGCTTTTGCTCCAGCGAGCCATCCTCAGGTGCTGAAATAAATGTGTTGACTCGAGTTTGTACACCAGTATGATGTGCATTTCTTGGTTGTGAAGTAGTAGGATCTCGCTTGAAGGTAGGTAGGTAGATGCGCACAATGAAGCAGCTCGTCGCGCCTCTAGAGGAAGCAGCCGAAGAGCACCAAAAAGACGAGAACTCTCAAGACTTCCCGACCTACCTGACTGACTGACCACTGGCAGCTAAAACTGTTATCATCTCCGACCATATATTAGAAGACGCCGAGCAGCTCCAATCTATCGAACCACTTCCCGACTCCAAACGCAACGTGGCGTCATTATTAGGAGAAGGGACATAACCTGAGAAGCTGAATGGATCTCTTCAACCAAGCACACGTGATGCGGTCTATTTCGATTCTTCTCCATCGCACCCGATTTTCTTTCGGCTGCTTAGCGCGTGTGAACCCTGAAGTTTGAGAACCTGAGACTGCTTTGGAGCCATCACACGCACTCACTTGTTCCCAGGAATAGCCAGATCGCCTCCAAAGCAATTGCTTTCAGCACGATAAAGTCTCCGCTGATAGTCAGAGCCAGAGCCTGCCGGTCAGTCTTGGCAAGTCTTAGGATTGCTGGTTAGTGGCACTGAGCCAGTTTCCGTGAGACCTTGAGTCCCTTTGTCGCACGAGTCCCTAAGTACTAGCCGCTGTTGCTGCCGCCCAAGCACACGCTGCTAGCCCTTCGAGGGCTAGTCAACCACACGGACAAGGAGGCACGGAGACAAGCACTCGTGAAGAATGCTCAGCCATGGCCAAGCGAAAGCCAAGCCACCGTCGTCATCACCATCTCAACAGCAGGCACCTCCTTCCTCCTCATCAATTTCAAGTGAAGTGACGGCCCAAGCGCCGAGAAAAATGTCGCGCGCAGCCACACTGCGGCGCAACTGGAGCCAGCGCGAGATGAAGAAGAAGAGTCTACCGGCCGCACTGCCTTCGTTCAGCGACTTTGAACTTAGCAGCGCTCCTAACGGAGGAGGTGGTGGAAGAGGAGCTCTTGGGGTTGCTTCCGTAGCCTCCGTCGATGGAGCGGCAATTTCTGGTATTACTGGTGTCTCTGGTGCTGCAGTGGGTCCGTCCGTGAAAACCCGATCGAGAGCCTCGAGGGCGAGCGACGCGATCTCCAAGTTTCTCAATCGGCGATCTTCGGACAACACCACGAGCGCCGCCAAGGTGAGCAAGCCCACAACGCCCGCGACGTCCGAAGAAAGGCGCTTCTGGCCGCGAAGACTCACGAGTGAGACGAAAGTAGTCCCTGAGCTTGCGCCGAATACAGAAGTAGCTGGTATTGGTATTGGTCCTGGGGGTCATCTGAGCCCAACCAAAGAGGACAGCGTTTCTGTAGCTACGACGACTGTAGCTCCTCCTACTTCCAAGCCATCGCAACCAGCTAACAAAAAGAGCGACACACTTCGAGGTCCTCATCACACAGTCTCAGCTTTAGCAGCAGCCTCCGCTAACACAAAACCTCACCATCATCATCATACTGGAAAGCCCCGTGTGACTCCAAACACCACTACCACCACCACCACGCCTCAGCCGTCTCATTCTCGCCACGGCGGTAATACCCCGACACCAAGAACACCGTCGCCGCCTCTGGATCCGCCGTTCACACCGCAGTACACGCTGCGCAAGTTTGGTAGTGAGCTCACGGCGCTGGAAAAGCACGAAGTGCTCCAGTACGGCGACATTTTCTTCTTCTCGTCGCTCGAGATCAAATCGCGGCGCCACAACGGGAAGATCTACAACTGCGCTGCAGCTTTCGATGAAGTCAAGTCGGGTCCAGTAGAAGAGAGTACTAGCGAGCCTTCACCACCAGAAGCTTCGGCACCAGCAGCTACAGAGCTCTTCAATGACGGCTACGACAACGAGCGTGGGGACTACCTCCTTCTTGCGCAGGACCACCTCGCGTTCCGCTTTGAAGTGCTTCACGTGCTGGGAAGCGGCTCGTTCGGCCAGGTCGTCTGCTGTCTCGACCACCAGACCCAGCAGCAGGTCGCGGTCAAGATCATCCGGAACCGCAAAAAGTACAAAGAGCAGTCGCTCATCGAGGTGCAGATCCTCTCGCAGCTGCAGACCGCCATGTCCAAGCGCTCGGCGTCCTCAGCTTCAGCTTCAGAATTGCATCACCCTGGTGGTGTCGATGCTTGCGTTGTCAAGGTGCACGAGTACTTTTTGTTCCGTAACCACTTGTGCATCTCATTTGAACTCCTGGGCATCAACTTGTACGAGTATCTGAAGCTCCGATTCTTCCAGGGGCTGCCAATGGCCAACATCCGCGACATCGCCGCGCAACTCGTCGCGACGCTTAAGCTGCTGCATGCCCAGCGCGTGATCCATTGTGACCTCAAGCCCGAGAACATCCTGATCAAGCCCAAAAGCTCCCAGTCTGTATCGTCAACACCGTCGGTGTCCCAGCGGTCGCTGCAGCTCCTCAGTGCGCAGAACGCAACCACGGCGCAAGCGAGCCTGCGCGTCGAAGAGATCTGCTTGATTGACTTTGGCAGCAGCTGCCTCGAGACCACTGCAGTGTTCACCTACATCCAGAGTCGTTTCTACCGCAGCCCCGAGGTGATCCTCGGGTTTCCGTACAGCACAGCGATCGACATGTGGAGCCTCGGCTGCATCCTCGTCGAGCTCCACACCGGGTACCCGATCTTCGCTGGGGAGAACGAGACCGAGCAGCTCGCGTGCATCATGGAGCTGTTCGGTGAGCCATCCCACGATCTACTCATGAGCTCGAGACGGCGCAAGCATTTCTTCACCGAGAGCTCAAGTGCCAGTAGTTCAATGGCAACAGCAGTAGCAAACGCTGGTGGTGTCAATAGCTCCGATCCGTCAAGTCCTGAGCTGCTCACGTTCCAGGTAAAACCATTTGTGAACTCGCGTGGTCGTAGACGCACGCCAGGCTCACGCAGCCTGCTGAGCGCGATCAAGTCGGACGACGTGCAGTTCATTGAGTTTGTGCGCAAGTGCCTCGTGATGGACCCTCGGAAGCGCATGACTCCGGAGCAGGCGGAGCGCGACCCGTGGCTCCGATCTTCAACAGCAGGAACAGTATTAGGAATGCATGCTCACCATGATGTTGACGGCTGTGACAACCTTGATGATGCGGCAAGTCGCACGCACAGTATCTCATTGTCACAGGAGGTCATTGAAATCTAGCCTTTGTCCAGTGTACCAACCTATTGACATGGGGAAACAGCAACACAAGCTCACACAAGAAGCAACCATAGCAAGGTGTCCATCCCACACTGACCTCTGTATATATTTCTGCCGGGTCCTTACAAGTCAACTTGCTGCTGCTGGCGGTCCTCGACATTCCACGTCTGCATGGTCTTGTCCCAGGATGCGGTCGCCAACGCAGTTGAAGAAGAAGACGAAGCTAGGGCTGGTACTTGGAACCACTCGAGCGCGCGGACGTAGTCCGAGTGGTCAGCGTCAACTCGACTTGGCGCCTGCGAGCCGTCTCTGACAAACACGCTTGCGTCGTCACCACCGGACGCGAGTAGGTCTTCGTGGAAACGGGAGTACTTGAGCGCGTGTACAGGTCCATCGTGGGGTGTCTACAATCGGCGGCACAAGCCAACAAGGAGTGGAGGAACCGATACAAAGTCAGACAAACCTCCAGTGTATCCGCAGTGTATTAGCGACAACTGCAGCAAGACTTACCGATTCGAAGAGCAGTGTCGTGGGCGATCGCGTGTCGAACGTGAGCACCGAGCCGTTCTCCAAACCCACAGAGAAGATCGATTCGTTGTGCGGGTGCCAGTCGACCACGAGTGCAGGGAACTCGGTTGAGATCGTCTGCACAGCGTCTGTGGGCTGGCGGTCGTCCCAGATCTGCACCGTGCAGTCCTGCGACGCGGACGCGAGCAAATGCGCTGACTTGTGGTTCATCGCGACGCTCCAAATGAGATCAGTGTGGCCCTCGAGCGTCGCGATCGTCTTGTCCATACAGGAGATATCCCACAACTTGACTCTATACAAATAAACAAGCAATAATGAACGCAAAGGGTCCACCACAACAACGTTTAGAGTGAGCGCTTGGACATCCACTATAAGAGCCACATCACATACACAATAATGGAGCACATAGAGTACGTACGTGAGGTCCCAGCTACCAGTGACAATCTTGGTCTTCTCAAACAGCGACGCGCTGACACTTGTCACGACATCGTCGTGGCCCCAGCTTGCAGCAAGCGACGACACTCCCTCCTCATCCTCTACGCCACCACTGGCATCACCATCAACCGCGCGACCGCCGCCACTCTGTGGCAGGAACGCAAAGTCGCCGTCGATCTGAGACGCGCGCACGAGTTCCACGTCGCCGTTGTCGCACGCGAGCGCCAGTACGTCCCCGTCGACACCGCACCACGCGAGCGAGCTCACACCCGAGGCGAGTTGGAACGCGCAGAGCTGCTCGTAGCTGCTCGCGTCGATAAGCGAGACCACGCCGCCCCACTGGTTGCCCTCGAGGTTGGACTGTGCGACTGCGAGCAGCGGGTGTGCAATACCTTCAGCGTCTTCGTCAGGAAGGCTACTACTGGTAGCTGCAGCAGACGTAAGAGAGAAGGACGCGGCTGCGACGGCGTCGATCTGCGCGTTCGAGGCGTACACGCCGCTGCGCATTCTGGTCGCTTTGGCCGCCACCATTGCAATTGTTTGTTGGATCCGCCTTGGTTTGAAATTGACAACCAAGAAAAGAGGCAATGTGAGGTCCTGGTGAAATGTGGTACACATTAAAATCGGGCAGACTTGTTGGCTTCACTCTAAAATAGGGTTCTCGTTCCATGAATAAGGTGTCGCCTCAAATATTGATCTTTAAAGGCTGCAAAGTAGCCAGCCACTATGTGAATGCAACAGTTAGAAGAAGGCGACAAGATGAGGCAGTTGGGTAGTAGCGGCGTGTCTCTCGCATTCTCTTATGACTTCAAGCAGAGAGATCTTCGCACGGCAAAGCCACATTGCGGCGTGGGGGATCGGACATGATCACAGTTTTCAAAGTGCCTTCAGCTGCATACGCCCAAGCAACTGAGCCGACCGCAAGACTACCAAGCAAGCTAACCAAGCACCACCACCACTACCGAATCAACTACTGAACAATGCCGAGCCGCGTGTACGAAGTCTACCGAGGTCGCGACCACTCCCCAGGCGACCCGGCAGAGCACCACCACTACGACAAGGACCACGACCACGACCTGGACGAGATGGCCGCGCGCCGCCGCGCACACATGGACGAGCTCTATGAGCAAGGCAAGGGTCGCGCAAAGGACACGGCCGAGCAGGCGCGCTACAAGCTCGAGGAGCTTCAAGAGCGCGCAAAAGACACGGCGAGGTATGCCCGCGGTCGCGCGGAAGATACTGCCGAGTACGCGAGCAAGCACGCCGGCGATATGAAGGACCGCGCTCGTGAGACTGCCGAATATGCTGGCAAGCGCGCTGGCGATATGAAGGACCGCGCTCGTGAGTCTGCCGAATATGCTGGCAAGCGCGCTGGCGATATGAAGGACCGCGCTCGTGAGTCTGCCGAATATGCTGGCAAGCGCGCTGGCGATATGAAGGACCGCGTACTGGATGCAGCTGGCAACGTGAAGGAGCGCGTGCTCGAAGGTGCTGAGGATGTCAAGGAGCGCGTGCTCGATAGCGCTGGCTATGCGCGTAAGCGTATGAGCGACGCTGAAGAGCGCGCTCGCGAGTCGGCCGAGTACGCGCGCGAGCGTGCGGGTGACGTCGGAGAACGTGCTCGCGAGACTGCTGAACAAGCTCGAGAGAAGGTCGGTCGCGCAGCGGGTCAGGCCCGTGAGCGCGTTGAAGAGCTCGGCGAGCACGCTCGTGAGCGTCTGGAGGAACTGGGCGAGCACTCGCGCGAGCGTCTGGAAGGATTGTCAGAAGATGCGCGCGCACGCATGGAAGACGTCAAGGAGCGCGTGAAGGACACGATGGGCTCGGCGCGCGGTCACGTCGAAGACACGTGGCACAAGAACGCGGACGCCGTCAAGGCCGTGGGTAGCCGAGAGTATTGCTTGACGCTACCGTCGAACCGCCGCATCTGCGCGCGCCACATGTTCCTGGTGCTGCCGCTGCTGCTGGTGTTCGCCGTGCTGATCTACCGCCGCCGCAACCCGGAGAAGTGGAAGGCCAAGATGAAGACGCTGCGCAAGCAGCGCGCCGTGCTCGAGAACAAGATGATGAGCGCGAAGGGTCAAGCGGTCGAGACGCTCCGCGAGGGCGAGCGCAACATGGAGAAGAAGACGGAGCAGGCGAAGCAGTACGCGGCCGACCAGAAGGATGACTTTATGAGCAAGAAGGATCAGTGAGCGAACGAATGAGTCTCAATGAGCCGAAAAAGAAGTCGGAAAAGAAGATGATGATGCATGAATAGGATGCTGACGATACGAACTGTCGTTCTGTGGTGATGGATGGCTGGCTGAGCTGAGCTCTCTTGAACCGCGAGGATCTTTGTGTCGAAGAAGAACCCTGTTACGTCGAAGTAATACATATCAGTTTACCTGTATGCGTGAGAAACTTCCTTGGATAAGCTTTGATGAATACATGAATACATTTTCATACCAGAAACATATCGTCCTTGTATAAATTGGTGGGTGGGTGATTGGATCTGTCATCCAAATCCTGTCTGACTGGTTCTGTGCGCGTATGCGTTAAGCCATTTTCTGTCGCTTGGCTGCTGCGTCATTTGCGTCCGCGTCGCGCTTCACACCTGCTGATGCAGCAGCGCCAGTAGCTATGGCTGTGGTAGGAGCGGGTCCGCCACTAGGATTCGCCTGTGCTGCTCGACTGTTGGCTGCATTCTCAGCCTCGAGTTTCTCGGCGATCTCGGGCGCGTGCTTCTTCATCAACTGGATCAGGATCGAGTCCACACGCGCCGAGTGCTCGCGCTGCTTCTCCATCTTTTCGTACTTCTGCTTGAGCTTCAGTTGGAGTTCTAACATAACAGAAGGTGAAAAATCCGTTAGCATTCTCATGCAACATGTTAGGAAATGAATAGTAGGAAATGGATCTGTCACTCACGCTCCGAGGGGATGATCGGCTCCTTCTTGTCCTCCGAGCTGAAGTCCCACGCATAGCCCTCCGTGGGGCTGAAGCGCACACCCGCCGCGAGCTTGTGGAACGCCTTGTTCACGCGGTAACTGCACTTCTTCTACATAGCGTTCACAAGAACACGTCGCAATACTGTTCATATTCATGGCCACACCCACTAATAATCTATGCACAAACAGACAAACGCACCAATCGGGACGTGAGCATGGCGTGGATGTTCGGCGCCTGGTAGACCGAGCCATCCAGCACGTAGTAAATCGCGAGCGGCTCGACCTGCGTGCGGCCGCTGCGGCGCTGCTTGCGGATGAGAAAGAGCTGCTGTGGGAGCTGCTTGGCCGTGTTGGGCAGCACTTCGTACTCGATGCCGCGCATGTTCTTGAGCTGGTCGAGCCCCAGGCGCTGCATCTTGAGGCGCTCGTTGTTGCACGAGCGGTCATAGAACGGCGAGAGCGCGAAGTAGTGGATCACCGTCTGCGTGTTCAGCGGGAACGACTGCAGCCACATCGTGTCGCGGAACGAGCCGTTGTAGTCGTCCACGTGCGTCGCCACCTCCATCTTGCTTTTACTCGCCTTCGTTCTGTCTTGAGCTTTCGCTTACCGGCTTTGTTTGTGAGCGAGTGTGCGTTGGAGGTCGATACAATCGCATAGATCAAATATCAAACCTTTATTTGTATCAACTAGAGGGATGCATTGTATATGAAAGGAATTTGTCCAACGATAAAATCAATTTAGTACTAGGCAGAATACCACAAAGCGCAGTTATTAATTATATATCTATAAGATTAAACAGGAACGATCTCAAGTTGCCCTTTTGTGTCTCGCTTTTCATCAGTTTGAAACATGGCGGACAGTGCGGAATGCGCGCGCCAGAAGATGGCGACGGCATGCCGAATCCAAGACGCACATGTACACGCACACGACACCACCGACACAAGCAGCTCATCACAGCAGAGGCGGCTGAAGCGAGCGCGCGCGGCTCCAGTCGTGTCGCCACCACTTCCGCCGCTGTGTGTGGAATATCGCGTGGCGCTTGACGGAATGATCTGCGTAGCGCTGGTGACGCATTTGGTGCAGTTCTTGCTCTACTTTCGTGGCCAGATCCCATGGTACTGCAGTTTGCCAAGTGTATAGCGATGCTATTGATATTGTGCGTTTTGGACTACATGTTACTGATGTGTATGTGTGTGTATGGGATTATGTGCTGCAGTGTATATGACGAGTTGCTTGGAATCGTCCTAGAGCATCAGTATCAGGAGGAGCAGCAAGCGCTACAACAGAGTCCTTCTGGCCCAGGCAGAAGAAGGTACGTGGATATAGCTTTCTGGTGCTTGTGTGGAATGCGCTTTTATGAACCTACACATGGCTTATATTAGAAAAGTGCTGAGTGGGGCAATGAAGAAGGCGATCAAATGCATGACCACGACCGAGCGATTGTTTCAAACCAGCCTGAACGCGCTCTTTGAAGGAAGTGTGCATTCTGGTAAGACAGGATGTGCCGATGCCTTAATGTATGATGAGAGCTGACTGGTGGCGTTGTGTCGTTGTTGTGTTCTGTGTGCTATCTGGATGGCTAGTGGTGCTGATCTTTGGCGCGTCGGTGTTCAGTCCGCGGGAAGTGTTCGTGGTCGATTTTCTCAATGGAGACGAATCAACAAGCGGCGGGAGCGATTCAAAGCTTCCAAAGGAAAAAGTGGTGCAATTATGCGCTCAGAAGCTCATCCGCACGCTCATTGCTTCCAGCACGCAGCGATTTACAAGGTACGAACTCTGGATCGATTGCCACAGGCAACACTCGGCATGTTATGCTTGCTGTGCTCACTGATGGACGTGTTTCTTTTGTTATGCTAAAGTGGTCTGACAGTGACGTCGCTGCATATTGCGGCACTGGCAGAGAAGCGAGTGAGCGGGATTCCAGGATTCGTGCCAAAGCAGTCTTTCCGGCTGCGATTGCCGAGGTCCAAGCAAGCGAACAGCCGAACGTATCACTTCTGCATCAGCGGCGGCAATACACTGTCTTCCAGTCCAGTTTTAGTAGGCAATCCTCCTTCGTCTCAAGATGCAAGACAAAGCGCGACAGAGATGCAGAAGAATGGTGACAACAGAAGCCAATTGTACGAGAAGCAGGAGCCAGAGCCTTGGTTTCGTCAAAAGATTCCAGTTCTCGATCCGAGCTTGATTTGGTACACGTTCGACAATCCGATTGCAGGGTTCGCGGGGGCTCTTTGAAAACTGCATTCAACATCTGAAGCAAACAGGCAACATCTTGGTAAGTCTTGCTCTCGATTTTTGCAGCTCTCTGGTTATTTGATATCTGGCAAAGTGTTCTCCGCATCTTTCAGTTGAGGTGACACACCTCAGTGATGTTTCACCTGACTCTGAGACCCAATAAATGAAGACGAGTTCCAAAAATACTTGGCTTGTCTGAGTTCCTGGGGTGACCCAAGGCCGCAGAGAGACTGAAAGCGTGATTCCCCGTCCGAGGTGGAGTCAAACAATAGCCGTGCAAAGAGAAGCGAACAGGTCTTCGGGAAGTGCACTACAAAATGCTGAGTCCCTCCGGTTCAATTTCCTCGTTCGCGTCGCTGGAAGAGCAGATTGCGCATCTGAACTGGCGCAAAGTGTGCAATGAGCGGCAAATCCAGGGAACGCTTCGGTTGAGCAAGCAGCTGCAGGAGCGAGACGAGTTCCTGCGAGCAGCAAAGACAGACTCAAAGGAGAAGCGCGAGTGGATGCATTCGGTGATCAAGCAGGAGTTCAACAAGCCGCTGCCAGTCATGGCGTATCAGTATGACGAACTCACGACGCAGCTCCAAGAAGACGAGAAAAAGGTGCAGCTGAGCGCGAAGAAACACATGACGCAGATCAAGTCGATCCAGTCGAAGCTCGACGCGCGGGAAGCGCAACTGCTGAGAAAGAAGGAGTTTGAGCGCAAGAAGAAGGAGCTTTTCGAGGAATAAAAACAGCTTGAACAGCTTTTACAATGGCAACCCAAGCGAGCCAAATCAAGCGCCTAGCGGAATGTGAGTAGCTCTAAATCAAATATCAAGTTGCTATTCGGAGGAACGAGTCCCGGGAACCCTTTGCGTCCGTACGCCTTGTCTGCTGGGATGAAGATCTTGGCGCGTTCTTTCATGCACAGGCGCTCGACGCCTTCGTCAAGACCCGGGATGACCTGCTCAGCGCCGAGTTTGAACTTGAACGGCTTCTCTCGATCTCGAGACGAGTCGAACTTCTTCCCGTCCTGGAGCTACGACAAGATGGAGAAGAAGATACATCACAGGCAGGTAAGTACAGCAGTTCATTCCAGCATGTCGCTCTCAGAGATTTCACTTACGTATCCAGTGTAGTGCACGATCACGGTTTGCCCTTTCTTCGGGTAGTTGATGCCATCGCCCGCGACAAACACTTCGACCTGGATCTCTCCAATGCGCTAACGAATCATTTACGGGCGTCAGTATGGGAATGAGTGAATTCGTGGACACGGACTCAAGCGGAAGTGAAGCGTACCGGGTTGGTGATGATGAAATCCTTCGCTTCCATGGTCCAAGCGCATGCAAGAGAGAATTTCGTTTGAAAATGTGAACGCAAAAAGAAAACTGGAGACGAGAGAAGGCTGTCACGGTACGTAACGATTCGAACATGCATCCAAAAATACACCAATGTGCTGAGCGACAACGTGAAACATTCTCAACCTCTTTTTGCTAACAAAACAATTTATACAAGGTGCTAGAGGTCGTGATTCGAGCGCAAGAACATGAGGTCGTTGACGGTCGATGGTGACAACTGAGAGCGCGTCGTCGCCTTCATGCTGCCGTTGGATTCAGACCTGGCGCTCGACGCTGGGATACACAGAATGGAGCGTGCTACGCGCGAGAGGATCGGGAACGCTGGACTCCCGACATGCTTCCACCACGTCAACAACTGGAACTCGTCATCGGATCGCTTGATCGGATTTAATTCCTGCTTGCTCAGCTCGAGCATCGCCAGCCGCTCGTTCTTGCTGACCTTGTACTGCAGATACTTTGCAAACTCAGCCGCGACATGGAAGTCCAGGCTGCCCGCGGAGGTGGCCACTTCGCCATCATCGTCATCACCATCGTCGTCGTCGTCCGAGTATTGGCTGACCACGATCGATCCGCGTCGCGGTTCGGTGCGCTGTTTCTTTGCCAATGGCAGAAGAGAATCTGCTTCGTTCGCGACAGCAGACGCTGATGAGCCAATAGCCTTCATGTATTTCTTGAGTTGCTGGTAGCCGGCATCGATTTGGTGTTCGCTCACGCCAAACTTGTGGAGACGGTGCTTCTGGGCTGGATCCAACAGAGCTGCGACGACGTGGATCACTTCGATTTGGAACTTCTCCTCGACAATGGGTCTGATGAGGTACTTCAGCGAGGCGATCGACTCTGAATCCGCGGGTACCTGGGCAGCGGTGGCTTCATCGTAGACATCAAGGTGGGCGAGGAGGCGGTGGCGCCAGTAGACAACTTTGTGGATCGTGGGCACGTTAAACCTCTCCAGCGCCAGCGTCGCCAGCTTGAATTCGCTTAGAAACACGGTCAGCTCACGGAGCAGGTCTTCACCAACGCGAGCGATCTTGTCCATCCTGTTCTGTTTCATCAGTACGTCGATGATCTCACTGAGCGCCTCGTCCACACTCCCCAGGCAACGATGCAGCGAATTCCAGCGACTGGCATCGTTCTCTTGCTTGAGAGGCTTGGACAGACGGCGCTGCAGATCCTCGTGCTTGAAGTACGCGACCAGCTCCTTACAGTCGTCGATCAGGTTGAACACCTCCGGCGCTTCGCCAAAGTACTTATAGGACGGCGTTGTAATGCGTCGACCGCTTTGTTGCTGGGGAATGGGCTTATTGAAAACCGTCGAGAGACAGCTCGCGATCTGGTGGCCGACGCTCGGGTGCCAGTCGTATACCGACCGGACGTCCTCGGGCCCAGCTCGGTTGGCGCTCACGACAATGAACTGCTCTTTCTTGAATTGGTCGAGACCGAACGACTTGAGGGCTTCGTGGAATTCCTCCTCGAGCACGATCCTCGTGTGGCTCGCATTGCGGATTGGCTGGACGTACAGGGTTCTATCCACCAGCTCGAACTGGTCGGTGATGTGGTGCACAGTAACAGACACATACGCGATGTCCTTGGCGTCATCTGCCCAGATGTTGAGTGAGCAGGCAATGTAGACGCCGGTCGACAGGTGTGCTTGGAGAATGCGCTTGAGAGCAACGCGACCCGCATTGGCGCGCGCCACTGCGTTATCGCGCACTTCGGCCGGCGTGGGGATCAGGTCCTGGACCAGAAGGCGCTTGCCCTTATGCTTAAACGCGACATCGAGGACCGTCTGGATCAGGTTCTTGAACCCCTCGCCGTGTACAGTGTCGAACGGCTGCAGGTCCTGAGCACAGAAGGTGGTCAGCACGACTTGGAGGTCAGGCGATGATGACGCGACAGCGACGCGCTTCTTATCGTCACCACTACCATTCTTCATGGACGACACCTTGTCGCCCTGGGTGCGACGCTCGCGGCGGACGACTGGACCGCCACTGGCTACTGCTGTCACTTTTACGTCGACTGCCGCCGCTGGACACTTGTGCTGCTTGAGCGTGTTCGTACCGCTTGTCGGCAAGAACGACCAGACTTTCAGGCACCGCACGCAGGCCACGAACTCGGTGTCTCGGCTGTTCGGCCCCGCTCGGAACGTAACGCGTCTGGCGCCGTTGTCTCCCTGGCGCTCGTGCACAAAGTGCATGTGGTTCCACACGTCCGAGCGCGTGGACTGGGAGGACGGTGCCTTGAGCACGTACAGACGCTCGTTTTCATTCGGGACGTCGCGCTCCAGCTCGCTCTGGATGCGCTCCTTTTCCCTCTTGAGTGCCAACTTGAACGCCATCGCGGCGGCTTCCGACTTGCGACTTTGAATTTCGTTTTCTGATGCGCGGGCGGCAAAATGCATTCGGTTTTCCCCCTTTTGTTCGCTCCACCCACCCATGCGAACCCATGCGTTGGAGGAAGATGGGTTTCGTGCCAACCCATGGAAGAATGTAGGTGAGAATTTCATGTGACTTTTACAAAGTGTTTCGGAAATATGGGTCTGGATGATGAAACCCATTGAACGCGTCCCATCTTCTCTGACCCAAACCCATGTGGCCTAAAGTTGTTTTAGTGGGTGCACGTGGGCTGGGTGCACAATTTTCTCGACAATGGATGCTGACACCTTTGGAGGTTGGTTCATGAGGTCGAGGTCTTCTGATGCTTCTGAAGTGAGTCTATGACTGGTTGCTTCATCACCGCCTATAACATCAGTTTGCTACTATTGCTGGCTCGACTGAAGCTGGGGGGGCTGATGACAAGGCGCAAGCGTCTGTTCTTGCCACCTCAACATATCAATGCAATGAGAGATCGTCTGCGTGCATCAACACGAATATTGCATTAAATTTTATCAGTCCGCAAGGAGTCGCCGCTCCAAACAAGCCTTTGCGTTTCTCAAACCAGCCAAGCGAGCCTGTACAGAATGCACACGTTGACCGCATGTAGGAGGCAGCCCTTTGCTTTCCATTATGAAAGGAGTAAGACTCACACACGTAAAAGTACACTCACGCTTTCTCGTGCGAAGACTTGGCGCGACCGCGCGCGACTGGCGATGGCACAGGGACTGGGGACGCAAGCGGGGGTGCAGGCTTGTGGCCCTTTAGAGCCGCTGCGCCTGGGTACAAGATGATCAGAGACGTTTGGATGATGCCCATCGTGAGCGCAAACATGTTGGGGAGGATCACGAGCGGGTCCCCGAGCATGAGCCCGTAGACCATCCAGACGCCGCCGGCCACGACGTTCATGACCGACATGCCGAACGGCAGGCACGACGCGTCCTTGAGGCGCAGGATTGTCTTGACCTGCAACAATGGGGACGCGGCGGTCAGCACCGACAGGATGTTGCCCGGCACGCCGATGATGAGCGCCGACTCGGCGGGCGAGTGCGAAACCGCAAGCGACAGCAGCACGAGGAACACGAGCGAGTACGTTAGCATACGCGTCGGCTGGGTCTTCATTCGACACAAGACAAGACAAGGCAAGGTGTTCATGTTAGCAATGAACGATAGAAAGAGAGTAAATGGAGCTCTTCGATCAGTTGAGGTAATATACCTTGTCACCGGCGTGCGTATAGTACACAAACACGTAGTAGGAGCCGAGAACGGAGCCCAATAGCGCCGTAGCGCCCATGACCAGGTTGGACGTCACGAACGCGTAGAGCGTGTAGATGACTGACGAGATGAAGTAGAAGAAGAACGGCGCGAACGGGAACTGCAGCGTGCTCTTCGCCTGCTGGATCGTCTTGACCGTTTGCCTATGTATACACACATACGCACACACAGAGACAGAAAACAACACGTCAGCTTTACTGGGTGCACAAGATACGAGCCATTACGACTGCCACGACAGGGAGCGCCGATCGACATGCTTGCGAACGCGTACGGTACCATGGCGACACGGCGAAGACGACAGATGCGCCGGCGGCCACCACGGGCACAGACTTGGTCGCCAGGAAGTACGACATGTACATCATGTTCTCCATTGACTGCCACGACATGTTGAGGCTGAGGCTGAAGAGACGGCTGCTTGGGGTGTTGGTGGCTGCTTAAGGCGTTGGTGGCTGCTCTTGTCGTGTGGGGTAGTGAACGCGCTCTGCTTGATGCGCTCGCTGCTGCTTTTCGGCAGCTCTTGATCAATCACTCAATCAACTGCCACATGGCAACGATTCAGATATTTGTACATCGTCATGATCATTTATAAAAGGGTATTCAACTACACAGCGGAAACGCTAAGCCAACATGTGTTTATGACTTGTAATACGATATCGAAAATGAGAGGGTATCTAAACAGAGCATCAAATTGATGGAAAAGTCGAGCGTTAAATTATTTTGGCTGCTTTCTGGAAGAATGAACGGGTGCGGTGTCCCATTGCCTCATTGCTCCACGGCGTCTTCAAACTCATCCGCGTCTCCCTGTGATTCATGCGACCCTCGTGGATCCAAGACCAGCTCCTCTGTCTTCTCAGCGTCTCGCTGCTCCGCAACCTCCGCTAGCGCTTCTGGAAGCTTACTTACTGCCTCCAGGAATGGTTGTTCCTGCTCAAGGTAAGCGGAATGCTCGTATCCACCCTCCGCTTCCTGCTCGTACCCTCCGTAGTAATAGTACGAAGCCTCGTCATAATACTCTGGAGAAGCGACCGCATCATCCACATCGCCGCTCACTTGAGCTTCTTCTCTTGGCGCCCGTTGCTGCTGCTCTTGGGAGTTGAACTTGTCGTCGCGCATGGCCTCCGCGACGGCTTCGGCTGCGATGTTGAGCGCTTCTTTCAAGGTATCCACCTCATCCTTGTAGCCCTGCAGCAGCTTCTCGAGCCCGTCGCGCGACTCGTACTCGCGCTTGAGCGACTGCTCCGCTGCCTGCTTTTCCACCCCCAACTGAAGCGCTTTCTATAGAGGCGATTGGCAAAGTTCACGTTAGAATCCAATGTCAAGATGTAGCCAGCTCATATGATTGACGCACCAGTTGCTCTTCTTCCAAGATGTCCTTTGTTGAGTCATGGGCTCGTCTCTCGCGGTCCAGCAGCGTGTTAACCAAGCGAAACACTCGCCAGATGCGCAGCACACCCAGTAATCGAAGAGCTGTACACAACCACGTATATGAGCTCAGTAGAGGCAACGAGCCGAGTACTCCGATGATACAGATCCTACCTTTCGACTGCGCATAGATCTCGTAGCCGATCGTTCCAGTGATGACGCTCAGGTCCAGGACGTACCCCAAGTGCGCGAAGAAGCGCTTCCGGAACGCGGCGATGAGCACCGCCATCTCGATGAGGAAGAAGAAGATTGTGAAGCCTGTGAACGACTCCACAAGCCGCGTCACTACTGACAGCAGCATAGACTGAGGCGCTGACACAATCGATCCCACAGCGTCACTCGCGCCGATGATTCCTTGTAACCTCGTGAGCTCCTGGTGGCCGTGCAAGTGGATTTCGAGCGCGGTGCAGCACACGTCGAGCACGATGAGGAACACGATCGCCAGTTGCACCTCGATGGTCTCGAGAAAGTCACCGACTGCGACCTGCAGATCCAAGTTGCCTGCGATCTTCTGCTCGCTCTGCTCTAAGGCATCATTGTCCTTGTCGATCGAAGCATTTGCATCATCCACAAACGTCTTGGAGCTCTTCTTGGGTGTCATGGAGCTCCCGTGCTCCGCCGCAGAGCTCCGTTGTGATATGACGCTGGCTGTCTTCGTGCTCACATCATGGACCAAAGTAGCAGCTGCGCTAATGGTGCTTTCATTCGCATCTCCTCTCTTCTCCACCGCCATGAGCTCTCACTTACTAGTAATGATGATCCATCCATTGGTCGTGAGCTGCTTTTTTTGCTCGAAAGGTCACGTTGCTCTTGTACAGGAAGATGCACTTTCCAAAATCTGGGCTCAGACTCAGAAAGAGGTCCAGAGGACTGATTCTTCTGAGCTCGCGCTGAGTTTCCAGAATGTTGTTGCCCCACATGAACGAACCCACGCGGTCATCAAACGCACAATCGACCAAAGGAAGAAAGAAGCGCTCTCTGTGTGCGTGCGTCTGTGCGAATAGGAATCCAACGAGAGAAGCAGAATGCCAGCGGAGCAGTACCTGAGCAAGAAGTACGAGAAGTGGAACAACTTCGTGGTGAGTAGTTTGCTGCGCGCGCCTCTATAGTGTGCATGTGTGTCGCTGCGCGTCGTCACACACGTGGCATTATGGCGTTCTCCCGAGTGGCATCGTGACTGATATGCTGCACTACTGCGGTATGGTGTGTGTGTGTGTGTGTGCCTTGCTTAGGACTCGGACGATGAGAGTGAGGAAGTGCCACGCGTGCCGACGCAGTTTGAGGTCACGGGCGACGGTGAGTAGTTGCTTCACTCCCTTCAGTACTATCATCATTTTGTAGTGAGCTAAACAACAACGCACTGTGCACAATTCTGTAGAGGACATTGTGGTGAGCACTGAGTCGCTCGTGAGCGCCAAACAGGTGGAGAAGATCCGCAAGCTGGACCAGACGAAGAAGGAGGTGTGGCAAGTCGTGGTGCGCAAGCTGCGCGTGTGGTCGGCGTCGAGCACCGGCGGCGACGACGGCAGCGACGCGATCCCGTGTCGTCCGTACTGCATCATGGTCAACAACCTCTACCCGCTCGGCCAGGTGGTCACAAAGAAGATCTGCGACCCACCCGAGCAGTACCCGTCGCCGCAGACGATCCTTGACGTGACGCTCGCATGCATGTTGGACCCGCCGTCTTCCACGCCGCAGCACCGTCCCGAGATGATCGCGTTCCCGGACAAGAACTACGTGGGTAAGCTGCGGAAGTCGTACGCGGCGATTGGCATCGAGTGCTCGTTCCTGACCGAGTCGGACGGCATCGACTCCTACGTTCGGTACGTACTCTATCTGGCTTTGTCTTGTACACCGCACTTCGTAGTGACGCTCGTAATCTAATTGGTGGCGATGTGTTCTTGTAGCGACCTGTCGAACCACCTGATCAAGAAGGACCTGGCGTCTGTGGCGGAAGTGAGTGAACGTCCGGGTATGATCTCTGGCGCGGGCGTCACCCCCGAGATCCTCGGTCTGTTCTACGAAGCCTGCGCGCACTACACGCGTCTCGAGCCGTGGAACGTCCTCGCGGAGCGCCAAGCAATCCAAATCGATGCACTCGAAGAGATCCGCATCGACAAGCGCCACACGGTGAGTCGCGGCACGATCTTCTCGTCCGTGATCGCCACGCGCGCGGCGGACTCGAACATCCACGGATTGGCACTCTTCTTCACGCGCTCCGACCTCGAGCGACGCGTGTTACCCACGGGTGAGAAGCTCGCGCACATCGAGAACCCGGAGCTTCGTCGCTGCGGCTTTTGCGACAAGAAAGCGGCCAAGGGAGCCGAGCTCAAGCGGTGCACGCGCTGCAAGTGCACGTTCTACTGCAACGGCGACTGCCAGCGCGCGCACTGGAAGGACCACAAGATCAACTGTATCGCCCCGGGTGCTGCACCTGCGGCGGACACAAAGCAGATTCAGTGGGGCGCCAAGGAGATCTCGATCCTCTTTGGCTCCATGACGTCCGTGCCTTTCGACGACCTCGACGCGATCGACAAGCACGACTTCAAGATCGCCAAGTACAACAACGAGCCGTACTACCCGTCGGCGGTGGTGTTCAAGCAGGGCGACCCGGAGATCCCCGACGTGGCCAGTCTGCTGTGGCTCACGCGAGCGCTCGTGGCGCAGATTGAGCTCCTCGAAAAGCACCCACTGTTCATGCAGAGCAGCCTCGCGGACGTCCTGGGCCTGGACAGGGCCGCGGACGCCAGCGACAATGGTGAGCAGAAGAAGATTGAGATCTCGGGCAAGACCCTAGGCTTTGACGACCACCTCGTCGTCAAGAACAGCACGGTGCTGACAATGTCGGACGTCGAGAAGATCCGCGGCGTCGTGGAGAAGCAGAAGGCGGCGGCTGCCGAGGAGAAGAAGAAGACCACTGAGGAAGGTAATGATGACGCTGATGAGCAGGTCGAGGGTGGCGAAGACAAGGCGTGCACTGTCATGTAACTACTGTAGGTATTCGTGGCACGCTGTGTGGACGAATGGCGAATAACCTAAGCTTCTTTCTGTGTGGTCTGAAATGATGCGTGCGTGTGCATATGTAAGCCCAGGCTTCAAGTTGATCTGAGAGAGCTGAGTCAGTCCTGTTGTGTGTGTGAGGTTTGCTGAATGCCTCTCGGCTCCTAAGAAAGAGTGTGTGGGAATTTGATTTCGAGGCTACAAAAATACTCTGGCTCGTGTTGGACTTCACGAGCCCAATAAATAAAATCGATCCTACTCGATCGACTGACAGTTTCTACCCGGTCACTCACTATTTACTACTACTACAAACTGCTAGCACTGTCGTCACAAGACAAGGATGCTTATGCGCCGACTTGGTGCTCAAAGAACGGACTAAACACGATCGCCATGAAGAGGATCGTGTCGATGCGGTCCAGAATCCCGCCACCGAGCGCCAGGTACTCGCCTGTGGCTGGGATCTTGGCGATCTTCTTGAGACTGAGCAAGAAGAGCTTGCAGACCTGGCTGAGCACCACCGCCGCCGCCGTGAGGCACGCCACCAGATTCGTCTCCATGTGGAAGTCTACGTACTCTGAAACCACAAACGTCGCTGCGACGCTGCCGAGCAGCGCACCGACCAGCTTCTCGACGTTTTGACGCGACGACACACGCTTCGCGATCGGGTGGTTCCACGGGAAGTCGATGAACTTGAGGAAGCGCTCCATGAAGAACGAACCGAGCTCCGAGCTCCATACAATCACGAAGAACGCAATGAGCGCATAGTTCTTGTGGCTCTCGTCCCCGTCCTCTTCATCGTTGTCCCCAGTGCTGCTGTTATTATTATCATAACTCATGACCGAGCGAGAGAAGTAGCCGAGCACGGTCGCGGCGCAGCTGACGTAGAGCAGCCCCGCGATGTCCAGCAGCACCATCACCGCCGACTCCATGGGCTCTTTGCTGGTAAACACCCTGCTGATCAGCAGCAACGATGCCGTGAGCAGCGCGATTGAGAACGGCTCGAGCGTCAGCGGTTCGTTCATCACGATGCTTCGGTCCTCGTGGTCGGCGTCCTCCGTGTCGTTGAGCGTCATGACGACGTTGAGCACCGCGATGAAGTAGAATCCGTACCGGAGCAGCAGCGCGAACCCGTCGGGCAAATTCGGCGCCAGCGACGCGCAGAAGACCACGAGGAACACGCTCATGACGCTGAACGCCATTGGAGATTCCTCTAAGCCCGGGATGAGGCACACTGCGACCGTGACGCCTGCACATGCTAACCCCAACAACAGCGCAGTCATCACCTTGCGTCCTTGTAATAGCCGTTCCGCTAATGGCGTGACCGCGCACGTCTCCAAGTCCACCGAGTAGCTCATGATCTGTGCGTAGATGTCCTTGGACGTCTGCTTCTGGTGTAACTTGAACGGCAAAAACAACCGCAGGCGTACGCGGTAGGCGAGCCACGCGTACTCGAAGCTCGCGAGCGCCACGAAGAAGCTGTACACGTACGGGAGCGCCTTGTTATCCGAGTAATACGCGGTGAGCACGACCGCGATCGGCACGGCGAGCAGCACGAGCGTGTGGATACACACCTGCACGATCTGCGCCCAGCTCATCGGCTCCTGCGACGCATGCGGGCTCTCCCACCACGACTGCTTCTCGTCGCCTTCGCCGTCATCGCCGTCGCCACTGCCATGTCCGCTATTCCCGCCGCCTCGCCGCTCGCTCTGCCGCAGCATCACGATGGACGAGGGCCGGATGTACGAGAGCGCGAGTCCATTGTCACCACTGCCACCGCTCGAGTCACGCCGCCCTGCCGTCGTGCTCGTGTTGAGCGCAAAGACCGCGCCGTTGGCGCCGCTGCTGCTGTCGTCCAGCACGAACATCGCGTCGTCGCCCCTCGCCATCACCTGCGCTTTATCTTCTCTTGTCTTTGTGATCTCTCGCCCTTGGACACCTGCTCTGGCCTGATATTCCCCACTCCACTGCACTGCGCCGTCGTACACTGGAGCCTGCTCTGGCGGGTTCGCTCGGCTCGTAGAAGCGCGTACAAATGTATGTATGCCTCTGGGTACTAAGTATCCGCTCCCTTCCTTCTTTCTGCCGTTGCTTTCGGGATAAGTGAACGCGGCTGGCGGTGCTATTGCTCTGTGAGCATATGCTGACAGGCGTGTGCGAAGGCGGGAACAGGGGACTTTGTGTGCTCAGAGAGGTCGAGGCGCATAAGACAGGCAGAAAGAGCACGCGCTGGCTTGTCTTTCTGGGCTTTTCCGACTGGGGCTTTTCTGGTTGATTTTCTGAGCCATTTGCTATTTGAAGCTCGAGGCAAAATGAAATCCCAGCTGATCGCGTGCAGCCGAGCCTCAAAAGTAATCAATTCTGTGAAAACAGCTGGCGCTTTCAACTTGTGAGGCTCTTTTAAGCAATACCGCTTTGAGTGGTCTTTGCTGTTTGAGGAAAGCATGGCCCATGCCGCATGGGCCGCTCGCTGCACAGAGCTCAGGTACCACACATCGCAGTGCTGCAGTGAACAGCAAACTCTCGCACGATTGAGGCTTTGACATCTTGACATCGCTGCAGAATTCAGTAGCATGCGCGGTCCCACTAGGTGAAAGTCGAGGAATTTCAGTTGAGGAAGAGGCAGTGATTCTTTCGAAGCAGCAAGTCTCATGGATTTGTGGACATGAATCATAGAGTGATACAAAGAAAACTAAACCCAATCTTGTTCAATGCTGGTACTACTTACTACAAGTCAATCGAGTGCACGATCATCACGTCAGTTAATATTTACAGCCATCCGAACCAGGAAGTCGCAACCGATTCTGGTTCTGGGATCGGCTCTGGTGCTGGCGCTGGGACGAACGCTTTCAGTGATGAGAGCAGCGACCACGCTGACGAAGGCTCGAGGACTGGTTCAGGCGCTGGTGTGAGCTTCAGAGGCAAGTTCAGATCCCAGAACGAGAAGCGCGGGATCCACGGCTTCACTGGGTTGCTTGCGTTGTCGTCCTGGATGACCATGATGGTCCAGAGCAGCACCAGGATGACCCAACACAGGAGCACGATGACCCACATCTGGGCTCCGACCTTTGACGCTTTACTGGACCGTGAGGAACCCGAATTGGAGGATAATATTGAATCTGATGGCGCAGACGATGACGCTGAGACCTCGACGTCGGCAGCCTCAATCAGCGCCTGGATGAGGTCCTTCGTGGTCTGCTGGACCGCCAGGAGATCTGCGAATCGGTGGAACACCTTGAGCGCACCGTCGAACTCGGCTTTGCTCAGCGGAATCTGGCGCGCGACCTTGTTGCGGATCTCGACGCTCTGCTTTATGGTCGCGCGCAGGTCGCCGTGGAAGTCCAGGTCGTCGATGTACTTGTACCAGTTCTGGTCGGTGAACTGGAGATATGAGACAAAGTCTGCGGTCGCCGACAGCGAGTTCATCTTGGAATCCAGGAGCACCGTCACCTGGCAGTCGATCTCGCCATATTTCGTGGACGACATGGCATTGCGCATCGGCATGCCCTTGAGCACATGCTCACGCACGCACACGCGCACGAAGCGCTTGAGCTCCGGGTGCAGCGCGCTCATGACGCCCTGGAGGCAGCCGACCGCAGCGTGCTGCTGGGTCGAGAGCCACGGGTCATCGCTGCCGACAGTGCTGCTGGCGCTTCGGGTATACGGCTTGGCCATCTTCGCTTGCTGCTGCTGGGTTGCTACGTGTTGTTGTGATGAGTGTGTGTGTAGCTCTTGATTGATTGATTGACTGGAGCGCGCGAATAGATCCGTACGCACTTTGCTTGTTTGAATCCTGATGCTGGAATTTACTTCTGGTGAACATGGGCCATTTTGAGCATTTATCTGCGATGTGTGTTGTCCTGAAAATTGTATTTCAGAATGGCGAACATGTGCTGGAGGGTTATCCATTTGAGCGCTTGGAGAAATCCCACTCTTTTTTTACATGTTTTGTTGGCGCGCTTTTACGCTTGACCAGTATGGATACCGGTATATCTACCGGTTGGCATCCCTCTCTGACTCACGTGAAAGCGCGAATACTGAAATGGCTGCAAAATGAATGGACACGGTCGCTTGATGGCTTGATATGTACCAGATCGCATCCATGAGTGGAAAAGTTCAACTTTGAGTCTTTCTCTTCAGCAGGAAATGAGCTTCGAGATGTGCGGAACGAGTGAAGAGGAGAGATGTTTTTACTGGGTGCTGGTTCCAAACTTATGACTAGGTGGGTGAATGCGGCAAGACGACGTCTTGGATGTGAAGGAGTGGGTCATCAACCTGCCGCTAACATCTCCGTTCACGTGCTTTGAGTTTCGGTCTGACGTCCGAGCCACGAAAACCTCAGTGATGGTAAGCTCGGTCAGTGCGAACCTCACAGCTCTCCGCCTCGAGGGCTGCAGTATGCTGACGAGCATTCTCGATGACATTGCGCAAGCTTGTCCGAACCTGCAGCAACTTGAATTACGCTGCGTGGGAGCCAGTCCCAGACTCCCACGAGAGTCGGTCGTAAGGTTCTTCAGTCGACCCAGAGTCAGTTGCGGTCGCTTACAATCGACTGAAAGTTCTGCAGCGTTGATGCGTTGATGGAGATCCTCGCGAGCGGTGGCCAGAGCCGTCACAGCCAGGCAGTCGCGTGTCTGAGAACACTCCACATCTGGAGCATTCAAGGCGCAGCAGAGCACTATGGGAAGATCGAGTTGATGGAGAAAATGTTGCGTGCAAGTAAGCATCTCGAGCTTCTGCATCTGAGTACGGCTTTTGGTGCGCCCCCAGCGCCTATGTCTCGAGAACCTCGACTGCTTGCTTACAATGGCGAGAACTTGACGCTCTTTGCGATATTGAGGAAGCGGTTAGCGGTCCTCAATGTCATCCCCATTCATGCGGCGCAGTACGCGCGAGGAGTAATTCGTCAGCTGGATCTGAGTATTGTCGGAATCATCTTCAAGTTTGAGGTTCCTCCAGTGTGGTGCAGAGCGAAGATCCTCCATGCTCAGCCTAGAATTTAAGCGCATTTGTACCAGAACTCGGTATTTCTCGTACCGAATGTATTCCTCAACAACAGGACAATCTCTATGGTGTTCCGTGTCTGTTTTTCGATATGTTAACATGGCGTTTACTTGGTTATGACCCACAGTCCTTTCTTGAGGAATGCCGCAAGGACAGCGATCACCAGCATGATTGTTTCGTTCTTGAATGGAAATGGTCGTCTATGGGATCTCGATTCTCTATGTGAAGTCCACTCACAAGTTTCCAAAATTCACTTCTATTTTCTTAGCATTAGACCATTTACACTCAATACGCTGGCTTCCCGACTCGAAAGTCCACACCGTAGAGATGCTCCAAGTACAGTGTGCGCCTTGCTGGACAGAGCACTTCAAAGTCGGCAAACTTGCACGAGATGAGCGGGTAGACGTAGTACTTGGGGATCGCGAAGAACTTGGCGTGGTCGCCCACATGCACACAGTAGGCGCACTTGATCCAGCTGCAGGACGGCGTCGTGGTGAGCATCTCGACGTCGTTCACAGTCGACTTGGAGAACACGAACACGTCGACGTAGAACCCTCGCGTTGTCTCGACGAACCGCACGGGGATGTTCCAGTCCCGGTCGGGGCCAAGGTTCACATCGCTCTCGAGGACCTGTAACTCATACGATGACGCTGGGAACTTGATCACATTGTCGCGGAGAAACTCGTAGCCTTCGATCGTGATGCCAATGTCTGCGTCCGTGTCCCAGGGGATCACGCTCTGGGTCCGGAACTGACCGAGCAGCGTGCCGCTGTCGAGCCAGTAGTCAATATCCTGCTCGTTGAGTACTCTTGTGAGCGTCTTGACGAGCGCAATGATCTTTTGTGTCCGCTCAGTTACCGAGATGCACGCGTTCGGATCGAAATACTTGTCGTCAAAGTGCGAGAAATCCAGCGTGACGCACTTCTTGATCGCGCCGAAGCCGTCGCCGCGGAGCAGATTCCCCTCGAAGCGCAGCGACGAGTACGAGTTGGCGCTCAACATGACCATGAGCAGCATGAGCGTGAGCCCCGTGGCGCTCACAGCCGCCGCGAAGAGCAGCGGCCGCGTTTGGCGCAGTAGAAGCAGCTTGCGTCGCGCTTCACGTCTCATTCTTTCTTCAATTTGACGCTAAGTTTTGAAGGTGTCACTGAAAGGAATTCGACAGAAATCGTATTTTATTGGCTGAAAAGAGTATTGAAGAATATTCATTGGCTGATAATAAACGACTGCTCCTGATTTTGGGATTGCTTTTTGTTTTTTGCGGGCTGCCTTCTCAGAAAAAGAAAGAAGCCATTGACGAGAGAGGAAAGAAGGGAAAGCGCGTAAATGGGGCAGCAGCAGCCGCAGGCGATGGCGACGACAGCGGTGCGGGACGTGGACAGACGCGCGCAGTGTCTTAAGGAACTCCTACAGATGCTCCTCCCGGAGCTGCAGCAGTTCGTGGAGCGCTCCCTGGTGCAGAGCAAGCAGTGTGACGACGATGAGGAGATCTGTGAGGTTGCTGCGACAACGGTAGAAGTACCTGGAGGTGACGTCTTTGCGTGTCTAGAGTGCATTCGCGACAACTGGAGCGACCATTTCCAAGACAGTGACTGCGATCCACAAGTGCTCGAGCTGACGACCAACGCGCTAGCGTATCAGAGCGATGCCAGTAAGTGCGATGCATTGTTGAACGCTTTCCAGGTGCTTGCGGGTTTGATTGGCGCGAGTGAAAAAGTACAACGGCAGATCCAAGCTCTAGCAAGTGAGTGTGTATCGATGGACTCAAATGGTGCGACTGTGGGCAGCCAAGAGGGAGGAAGCAGCAGCAGCAAGAGCGATGCTATGGATGGGCTGCATCATGAAGACCAAGACGGCGAAAGCGGTTGGGAAATCATCGTCTCGTCGACTAAAGACGGCAAACGCGATTCTCAGACTGTTATCCAACGCAGAGCGAGCGCAGGTCACGCTGTTGCTCAACGATATGTGGCGGTGCATGAACTTGTGCAGCAAGCGAAAACTTTCTTCACTGAAAACTTGGAAGAGCGAGCGTTCGAGACGATTCGTCGAGCGGTGACGCTGTGGAGACGGTTGACCATTGATCAGGCGTTTCTAGATGAGCTCGTCCAAGTTGCAAAAGACCGCATCACGAAGTCAAAGAGCAACAACGCGGACACATGCTTTGTGTTTGCGATTCGCGACGAGTGCACCTCGAAGTCACTACGAGAAGCCGATTCCAACAGCGAAGCAATGGCGTTTTGGCGCCAATGTGTCGATGCGCATCCAAGCGTAGCCATTTTCAAGTACTGGCTTGCACTTCACCTGTTCGACAGAAGCAATTTTGGTGACGCGATGTCATACGTCGACAAGGCACTAAAGCTGGAGCCAAATCCGCAGTGGCTGTATCTCCGAGCGCGCTGTTTGACCAAGATGCCTTCCTTCACTCTTCGGAAACGAGTTGACGCGTTCCAGCTGTACATTGCGAGGAATCCTCCAGACGAAGAGCATGTGCCTCGAGCATATTACGCGCTCGCGCTGCTATACCTCGAGCAAGGCGAGTATGTGCTCGCGAAGCGCTATCAAGTCTTCGCACAGATCGCTGAGCGTCCGCCAATTCGGTTCCCAAGTTTTGGTCTCGTCGAAGATGATTTCCGTCCGAAGAAAATGCTCAGAGTAGCGTTCAGTGCCCCGTTGTACTTGCTTACGATCAAGCAGCAGCTAGAATGTGTCGAAACGAGCGAGGTGGAGTGCGAGTGCTGCCAAAAATGGATGGGCTTGCTCTCGTTATTGAGGCATAAAATGGAGTCGTGTGCGCAGCGACATGTTGGCTGTCTACTCTGTGGGATGTCGATGAAGCCAGAGCTGCTACTCTCACACCAAGAGCAAGATCACTCGCCAAGCTGATGCTGCAGATGGAATATGAATGGCGCACCAAGTTCTCGTTGTAAAGGTAATGTTATGAATCTTGAAGAATAAGAACATATTTTACCATTTCTCAGGGCTAGCATCGCACACTATCGACTTCTGAAAGCTGCTAGTCTTCCAGAATCGACCTACTTCAGTGACTTCAGGTACCCACCCTCCCTCGCCAGCTCGTAGAATACGCCGCCCACATTCGTCTGCACCAGCGATCGAGGCGCACCGAACTCCACCACCTTCCCGTCGTCCAGCACCAAGATACGGTCGCTTTCCAGCACTGTCGCTAGCCG
>JALBZD010000398.1:0-29554 GCA_038050675.1 Globisporangium cylindrosporum | reverse complement strand
GGTCTGCGTATGACCTGCAAAAGTTTTTAATTTGTTTGATTTTAAAACCTCCGAGAGTGAATGGCGCGGTCAAGTTTCGTTAGCCAAGGGAGCCCGGTAGTGCACAATCCACTTGGAAATCACTTTTCTTGCGGGCTGACGGCAATTTCAATTGTGTGGGTGCGCGAGTTCAAAAATGATTTGGCAGCTGCTGCCAATTCTGATTTGGGTGTCCTTATAGTTGTACTTTTCAATGTAAATTCACTAGGTACGTCTTAAGTACAGTTTTTTGAGATAGTTCCTGAGGCTTCGCCATATTTTTTGGGAAAATGATTTCCGTTAAATATTGCTGATGCAACTAAGAGGTACAGATAAATGATTTGACAAATCATTTTTAGCTGATCGAGAACGGTGCTGACGTCAGCGCTCGAGGCAATTATGGGCGAACTCCATTGATGCAAGCATCCGAGTGGTGGCGTATGGACGTCACCGCAGCCCTGCTAGCAAACGATGCGGATGCGAATGCAAAGGACAACCAGGGAGCAACTGCCTTGTTTCTCGCGTGGGATGAGGTCGAAGCGCTCGCAGAGCTGGTCAAGGGCGGCACACTTGTTGATATTCAGGACAACGACGGTAGCACGGCTCTGTCCGAAGCAGCAGAGAGAGGGGTACTCGATGCCGTCGTGTTCCTGCTTCAAAGCGGTGCTGTCGTGGGTCCCAAGCGCAACGACCGTCGAACGGCTCTGTCCAAAGCAGTCCAGGGTGGCTGTGGCGATGCCGTCGCGGCGTTGCTTCAAAGTGGCGCTGCCGTGGATTCCAAGAGCAACGTTGGCCACACTGCGTTGTCGTATGCAGCAGAGGGAGGTCGCGTCGACGCAGTCAAGGAGCTCATCCAGCACGGTGCCACGGTTGACAACGACAACGAGGGGAAGTCGGCCCTGTGGTATGCAGCGCAGAATAATCACCGAGATGTTGCGGCCAAGCTCTTCCGCCGTGGTGCTCGTGGCGAAGAAGATACGTGTTCTAGCGAGAGACGCTTCTTGTGGCTGCAGCGATGGGCGACGTCGAAGCGATTCAGAAGGTCGTCAAAGACGGCGTATTTGTCGATGATACGACGACTGATGGCAAAACAGCGCTGTTCTGCGCTGCGGAATGTGGACAAACTGATGCCGTCAACGCCCTGATTGAGAGTGGCGCCGCGGTCCGCACGGCACTGCGCTCAAGTTCTTCTTGCTGGGATGGGTACACTCCTCTTCTAGTTGCTGGTTGCGCTGGGAATCTAAACATTGTTCAAGCACTCATCGAGGCTGGAGTGCCAATGAACGTCCGAGCTTCCATCGACGGAGAGATGCCACTGATATCCGCGGCCCGGTAGGACTATTTTGCTGGCGTGCGCCTTCGATCGCGCATGGAGGAACGCTCCGTTCTGAAGATGTCTTTGAGGAAGATGGATGCCCACCGTTGGTTCCTGATACGTTTGGAGACTATGAGACGTCTGTGTGCGGATTCTCATGAGTACGAACCACTGTGTATTTACGTCTTGGGGCGTTTACAAGAGACGTGCTCCCAACTTCAGCAGTTCACGAAAGAGCGACTCGAGGAGAAAGGCTTGCTGGTAATGTTTACCAGCATCACTTTGCGCTATTGCAGACTGCTGTTTGAAATCAAGGAGCGGCAGCGCCCTCTCTCGCGGTTCATTGGAAGGCGTGTCGCAGGACGACTCCAGGACTTTCATGAAGAAATGGATCACTTCATCGGAATGCTGGGCATGATTCAAAATGGTGCAGGCAGCTGGAAAGTGCGTTGGGGTGGGGATTTGGTGCAGCTTCAGTTCGACTTTCAAGATCTACTCAGCACCGACGACAGTCTGGTGAATGGGTACGACACTGATGCAGCGCTCGAGGCAGCACTTTTGCTTCAGTACGAGCTTCGCCTATGCGGTGGGGAGAACGAGCGACCAGCGCAAGAAGACATCCAAAAAGTGCTCGACTGCTTTCTTTGTGCTTGCACTATGGACGCCCCAGTTGTTCCAGAGTGGTTCGTGTCTCACGATGACGTGAAGTTCAGCAGTTCGACCGTCGTGAGGTCTAAGTGGGAGAACAGGTGTTACGAGGGAAAGTGGTGCAACATGAGCGCGATGATTGAGACAAGCCCTTTGAAGTTGGAAAGTTTGTCCAAGTCGCACTGCAATGGTACCAGCTAAGTCACCTGAATATCGTCAAGCTCTTCGGGGCGTACCATATCGGAGGATCGCTCTTGTCCATCTGTGAGCTTGTGCCTGAAGGAAGATCGCTGTACGAGCTCGTGAGCGAATTAACACGTCATGTCTCAATGTGGAAGCATTTGTACGAGACAGCGCTTGGCCTGCAGTACCTTCACAACCGAGGTATCTTCCACGGCCATCTGAGAAGCAAGAAAATTATCGTTGGCTCGGACTCGGTGGCGAAGCTCTCAGCGATGTACGAAGATCCATATCAAAGTAGTTTTGACGAGTGAATCGTGGGTATCTGGGAGTCGTCCCATATGACATATCGGATGACGCCTCGGTCAGTGACCCAAGACATTTTCGTCTTTGGACTGTGCACCTGGCACGCCCTGGCGTTCGAGCTGCAAATCTACAAAGACGTGAAACGCGATGACATCTTGGGCATCGTGAAAGAGGACTACCCATCTGATCGCTCCGACGGCGTCGAGGACGCCCGCTGGGAGCTGATTATGCAGATGTGCACACCAGATGCGAGCGAGCGCGTGAATATCGCCTACGTAGTGAATCGGCTGAAGCAGTTTGTGGTTACCGCTGAGGCGACCAGTGGAGGCGCCATCCAGGAGCAAGCATCTTCCTCAAGCAGTGCATCCGAGGTAAGAAGAGTGTGCATGCATTACGTACTCTTTCGGGATGTATGTTCTTAGCAGCGGTTTAGCATTAAGCATTATTCATGTGTCCTACGATATGAGTAGATTCAAAACCAGTCGCTCGATGAGCACAGGTTTGCCGAGCTGGAAGGAGCGACCATTCCGAAGACGCTCCAAACTGCCTTGGCGAAGTGCGAGAAGCTCCCAGAAGGTCAGTGGATGACCAGCAACGTGTACCTAGCGCTTGCGTACGCGTTCTCCGTTCTCCAAGAGCAACAGAAGATAGCTTCAGATATCTCCGAAAAGTCGGTTTTCGAGTTGGCGAGAAGCCGCCAAGTTGCCGAGTCGCACCATGTGTTCTACGCAGAGCTTGACCGCTTGCTCGACATGTTGGGTGTGACTGAGACGGGCCCAGGTTGTGTGTGGAGGAAGCCTGGTGGTGAGGATGCAACTGTCGGTAGCAACCAGACGCTTGGCTTGAACGTCGCTTTGTCCATCTTCCAGTTCCAGAGGAGAACCGAGTCCTCGAGCACAATGAGTACGGTGGCGCTGAACTATTTTGATGGGCCGTCTACAAACCACGCGCTATGGACTCAAGCTGGTCTTGAAGCTTTGGCAATATCTCCATCATGGTATCTCTCGCTTCGAGAGGTGTCGTTCAGCGAGTTTGATAAAATCGGCCAAGGCGCGTTTGGCACTGGCTACAGAGACTCGTGGCTTGATACGCCCGTGGTGGTTAAGTTCATGGAGTACGAGGAAGACCCCGACATGATTTCGACCGACCTGCTGCTCCACGAAGCGCGCGTACGGCACCACCTGAATCACCCGCACGTCCTGAAGCTATACGGTATGAGCCATGTCAACAAGCGCTACTTCGTGTGCGAGTACGCCTCGAATGGCGATTTGTCGCAGTACTTGAAGCGCAAGGAAGACGAAGAAGAAGGCAGTAGTAAGAGGCTGGTGTGGCAGAAAATGTACGAGGCTGCACTCGGGTTTCAGTACCTGCACGGTCAGAGCATTGCGCACAACGACCTCAAGTACGGCAACGCCATGGCGGGCAAGGACGGCAAGGCGAAGCTGATCGGCTTCAGGCTGAGTACGGTCGTGAGCGAGGCCAAGATCTAGATTGACGTGAAGCAGATCGGGACCGTGAACTGGCGATCGCTCGAGTACCTGGCGGGTGGTCGGCCGTCGTTCGCGTCGGACGTGTGCTCATTCGCGATGTGCATCATCGAAGCGGTCAGTCGGGAGATGCCGTGGGGAAAGAACATGTATCCGTCGATCGTGCGCCTCAAAATGAAGAAAGGACACCTCTCGAGCCTACCCGAGTCAATGAATGAAAAGCAGCGAAGCCTAATTCGCTTGATGGCAAAGGTGGACCCATCCGAGTGCGTCAGGATGGCGTTCGTGGTGGACAAGCTGAACAAGATCCCGCACGACGAGAAAGCGATGAATGTTCCGTAGCTGCCAGGTAGGGAAAGCAGATCAGTGAAGGCTCAAGTGTTGCGATGTGCATAGTTCAGTGACAACGACTGGTGTATTCCTTTTTTGAAGACTGGCTGTGATCCATCATTGCTATTATCTAGTATCAATATGTTTGCAAGGTGGAGGCTGTACTTCGGAAACGCACAACCGAGAGCCTCGCGTCCCGGGGGAAGTATGACGTGGAATGCAGCAGATTCCTACTTCTGTGCCTACTGGGTTTGTCCAGCAGACACGACTCACGCATCATTACTTGAGTCGCCGTACCTTGGTTTTGGATCAAGATGTCCTTGGGCGTGGGCACCAGTTTTCGCGGCGACGTGACTCTCATGCGGTATCAGAACCTTCGAGCAGCTTGTCGGGTCGTTTCTTATAGCAGCAAAGCACCAACAAAGGCACTAGAGTCCCCAGCAAAACGGGTAACCAATGCCTCTCAAGCCATAATTCGAAAGTCGGATTCTCTTCTTCCTCCTGGGTGCGTCCAAGCGTCGCGGACGACAAGATGCACGTGTAACGCAGACTCTACTCAAAATATGGGAACACGGGAGCGATCCTGACGGTGCGAGTAGCATCATCACCGGCACTACCGCCATTGCCAACTCCAGTGCAACTACTGCTCAGAGCTGGAAACTGTGTCTTTGTCTCGGTTTAGCAGCGACATTGGCTGCATCGCCTTGCAATCGGCGAGAGCGAGTAGCGACGAGTCCACCAGCAGTTGCTCTCTCCGGAGAAGTCGCACCAACTCATCCAGGTAGACATTGGTTGGTCTGCTCACATCCGGTAGCTTTTCCTCAACAAACTGTATCCGCAGTACAGCGCCATTGGACCCGTCGACAGCTCTGGATGCTATCGCCTCGAAAGGGTAGGTTCGAAAGTCGTAACCACAAACGAGAGAACAAGCGAGCCGGAGGGCGGTTCGAATTGCCAGTAGATTGCTGCTCGCGACCAAGAACTTGAGCCTCCTCTTGTAACGTAGTGTTGATGCGCTGCTCGCCATTGGAGGCACCCCCCGCGACCAAGATACTGGTCTACACGCACAGAAACCTCAGGTTGGTCGCTGACTCCGTTCGCCATGACGGGGAACGGCTCAAGTATGGGTTCTGCGGGTTGAAGGCGCTCAAAGACCCCCCCCCCCCCCCCAATACACTTGCCAGCCTTGCCTTCTTCTCTTGTAACTATCAGCAGTGCGGTGAAGCGAAAGGCTCGAGCGACTTTGAATGGGTTGAGTGTGGACGCTCCACCAGTGGACTTCTCAAGACTGGCAAACTGCACGGTGATAGCAGACCTTTCGCACGCCACCAAGTTGAAACAGAGCCCGAACATGCCGTTCAGAAGCGCGAGCAACTGGGTCTTCACCTCCTTCCCATCGCCCGAGCTACGAGGTGGTGGCATGATAGACGTTTATGATAGCAGCCTACTCGTGATCTGTTCATTTGAGTTGGGCAAGGAGAGATCTGCGGTCACGGAAACGGAAAACTCGTATCCACACGTTGAGCTGGTGCGACCGAGACCAAGGAACAGCTGCGTGAGACCTTTGCTTGGCCCCGACATGATCGTTTGTGCGTATACTTGGACAACAACATTCGTCCCATCTACTTTGGCGTATCGACGAAAGCCAAGACGCATGCCGTCGCTAATCGTGAGCAGCGCAGAGTCGAACGAGCGAGCGTGGCATGTGGATCGCCAACGATACTCGCCGCGCCTACTTCAATGGTGACGATGTTTTCAGTGTCCACCTGTCAGCGACACTATCGTCCACAAGTCCCAAGGTCACATTGACGTAAATCGACGGAGAGTTGGCTACTGGGTGGAAATGCTTCTCGTTTGTTCGCATAAGCTCCCCACCGACTTGCGTGGGATCTTCAGCAATAGCGACGTCGGCGATACCTTGGTGTCCTGCAGCAGTGGCATGAACAGTATGCCCTCTACGCGGGTTGAAAATCCACAAGTGTCATGCCAAGCTCGACTCCTCCTTTAAAAGCACTGTCCTTGTCGCGTGGTGTAGCTGTTGAGAAGCCGAAGCGACCCAAGTTCAGCGAGCCGTCGTCAATGTTGCAGTCGAAGGCAACTCACAGTTCAAAGCCAGGTCCACTGGCACCATTGGTCGCGGAAATCAAACGCGCAGTAGAAAATGCTTTGGCGAAAACAGTCGATCTCACTGGCTGAAGCTCGAGCGAGCTCAGTACGAACGCGTACGTGATTGTTAAAGAAGAAGAAGAAGAACAACAACAACAAGCCGAAGGAACTGGAAACTGGAGTGTCGACATGCCGACCGCGTCGACGCTGACAAATGCTTTGTGCGAGTAGTTGGCATCTCGAGGGTCCCCATAGCTACTCTCGCTGGGAAATCCAAGAACACGCCCTGAGCCATGTGATACTGAGTTACTCGGGGAGCGATGTTCTCCGGAACAAAGACGCCAATCTTGCTGTCGCTGCTACTGCTGTCCCATCCAGATAGCTTGATCTTGAGCTCGAGTGAGTTTGCTGGGCTTGAAATGGACCGCAAGTCAGCAAACGTGAGTGCCATGTGCAGCGAGCCGGGGCACAGACCCACTGATACCCCATGGAAAGCGTCGTCGATGCTTGAATAGGAAACCAACGATTCGGAGAGAACTTGGATAACGTTCCACGAGAACTCATTGACGCTTGTGAAGCACTGTGGTCAACTCGCAGAAGATCGACTGCTAACGTTTGTGTCTCTGATCGTAATGTTTAATGTTGTGCACAGAGTCATAGCTCGGCGTCGCGCTTGAACTCGTGAATACACTGCTCGCGACTGAATACTGCGCATCGACTTGCTCTGTGGTATCAAGTTTGACAAGACTGCTGGATTCGAGCTTCAGAGGGAAGGGATTCACACCATCACAGGCTGCCTGTAGATTAAGGATGCAGACGCTCATAGCTCCCGAGCTACCAGTGTGAACTCGTGCGCGCGGCAGAGATGCAGATGCGATGGCGTACACGTACTGGTGGAGAATAGTGCCAAAGAGGACCCACCGGGCGATCCACCGCCCTTGGCACGTTGATAGGCTGTCCATAGAGCGTCTGTGCCACCTGTTTATTCCGTCCATCTCGAAGCCAGTAAGACAAATGAGCGGCAGAGCCCGAATGACCAAAGTGAACGACTGAGCAAGCGTTCAGAGAAAAGCGCAAAATTTTCTCCGGGTTCTCTCGCACTCCTGTTCGACATTCCCAATGCCAGAAGTCTATTTCTGCCACCCAATCATTCAGTCTCCACGCGTTCGTTACCTTCAAGCCACATAGCAACATAAAGATACTTGGTGGAAGCTGTAGTTGAGATGGGTCATCAAGCATTGGTTTCAAGGCTTCAATCGAAAGATTCGTTTTTGTCGACTAGCCTGAACGCTGCCATCAAGATAACGCGTCTTTGGAATTCAAACCCGCACTCTGTATACCACAATCGATTCCAAAGTCACCCCAAAAGGGTTTCCTCTCGCAGTCCTCACTCCTGAGCCCCACCCCACGCCGCTCCATGCAAGCGCTACCATTTGTAAAGGGACATGTACAGATAGATCCTGGAAGTGTGGGCAAAAAGAAGCGACTGTTGTCCACCCAAACTCAATTTGCTGCTTATTTTAAGTTCAAAGGGTGAGCTCACGCCCACAGTCACAGTTAACTCGTTTGGAAATCAAACGAGTGGCTGATGGCGGAAGCACGAAAGGTCGCGACGCCTGGGTGAAATGTATATTTTCATCTTTGCGACCACCACGAAATTTACTACGAGATCACCGATAGCATTGAGCAAACGAGCGGGTGGGAATATCGACTCTCAGTCATGATACCAGCGCTGAAGGTCAAATGCTGCATGTGCCACCTCGCAGCACTCTTTGCGCTCGTATTCGCTGTGGTTGTTTCTGCAAAGAGCTCGTCCACCAGCTCCAGCGTTTCAGCACAGGTTGGCGACAGCAGCTCCAACACAGTCTCGGCTATTAGCGACCACGACGAAAATATCGTTGAGGTGCTCATGCAACTTCAAGATCTGACCGACGTCCCGCTCGAGAAGCTGGGATCAAGCGCCAAGATCGACATTGACGTGTTCTTCGAGGATTCCGGATCTGGGGATGTGAGTGACTCGATTGTCAACATACTCCAGAGCGAAGAAGCAGGTGACGACGACAATGATGATGGAGATAATGATGATGGAGATGAAGAGGAGCGCTTTAGCGGTGACGAGTGGGTCGTGGTTGCTCCAAAGACCCACACTCCTGTACCAGGTCTCCCGTTCGACGTCGATGTTGAAGCCACGCGTGGAGATCGAGACGATCACACCATCGCCACTGCATTCACGACTGAGGAGTCACCCACACCGGCGCTAACAGAGCCTAAACAGCAGCATGCGCTATACACACCGCATCTGTGGCCAGAGTGGCAGCAACAACAACAGGGTCGAAACGCTTCGAACGATGACTGGGCGGCGCTCTTTGCGCCGAACGGCTGGGGCGTGGACTATCGGCAGTTTGGCCAACGGCAGCTGCTCGGGCCGGCGAACCTCGCGGTGCTCACTGCGATGACGAGCGTCGCGATACTGCTGGTGCTGGGCGTCTGGTCACTCTCACGGAGAGCGCAGCGGCGCCGCGCGACCGAGCACCAGAACCAGTGGGCCGCCTCCGTGGAGCTTCTCGATGCCATGCCGTACTATGATACCATCGTGTAGGTCCATCATCATGTTATCAGAAGATCATTGCTGGTTTCGTTTCACTCTGATGCATATTTACACTATTTTATCCAATCACACGTTCTACTATTGAAGAAATAGCGTGATTTTGATTGGTTGAAAAGAATATGAGGACGATGACCATTCGGCACTGCGCATTTCCATTTTGACAATTGCGTATGAGCAGCATGGCAAGACGAGAAAGTGACGACGGATTTGACGACGGCTTTGACGATTTTCTGAGCGAGGACGAGGAGGAATGCGCGCTGCAGACGCAAGAAATGGCGGCGCTCGAGCGCAAGATGAAAACCGTACGTGCGTAGTGATAACGAGAGTGGTGGTCATAGCGCTGGCAACGGGGTTCAACATTACTTTGTCGACGAGTTCTTGCCATATTTGTTGGATGTCTGTGCATAGCTCTTCGTGTCTGGAATGAATGTGTGGACTCATTATGGGCATGCGTATGTGTATGTGCTTAAATATGACAGGCGGGCATTCGTGATGGCATCGAATTTGGCAAGGAAGACACGCTGCAGGAAGGCTTCGACCAGGGCTTCGCGGTCGGTGCGGCGTCGAGCTACCGCTTCAGCGTGCTGCGAGGCGCTCTGAGGTAGCTGATGGCAGGCAACAGCCTTCTTTGAAGTGCAGTGCGCATTAATACCCTGAGGACTTACTCGCTGTGTATCTGTATATCATGCTATGATATGTCAATAGTACTGCGAAGGCGTGTGGTCTCCTGGAATCACTGAGTACAGAAGACCAGAGCGCGTGTGAAGACACCATCGCGAGTCTCAAGACACAGGCGATCCAGTGCGCATTCCCGTCTTTTTCATCCACAGAACAACTGCAAGGTGCTTATGCGGTGGCTGTGGACAGTGATGCAGTGATCGTCATGGCCCAAGGCTTGCTCGAGAAGCTCCAGATCAGCGTCCCGCTCGCAGACCTTCTCGTCTCGGCAGCACCAGTGAGCAGCTCAAGCGCGTAGAATATCGCACATAACATAGACCAAAATAGAGCGGAGCACGTACACAAGAACTCTGACGCATGATGGATAGCATATCGCCGATTCAATAGACTATGAGCTGTATTTGAATGGCACTTAATCCACCACTCTTCAAACGAGTCTTCTAGGTATCTCCTAATGCTGCTGCCTGGGCTACATTCGAATGACTCTCGAGTCGCGGCAACGACTTTGTCCGGTACGGCGCTGTGTGCGGTCGCGGAGTCGCGTACGGTGAGACTAATCCCCCAATAGCGCTCGGTATCTCCACAGGCTGGCACTTGCCGGTCAGTCCGACTTTTTCCAGGCTCGAACCGCTGTCTATCAGGGAAGAAGAGCTGGCATTGTGGTCATCCGGGTCGCTCGGATCCATCGCTGCTTGTCCGTTGGCAATCACGCCTGAGAACAGCAATGCCGCTGTGCTGGCACTCTTGGACGACGTGCTCCCCTGTTGCTGGCTACAACTACCGGACGCAGGCTTCGGTAGACGGAACCCTGCGCGGTAGATAAAGTCTGCAGAGCCCGGCGCGTGATGGACGGGCTCCACGCTGCTCTTTGGACGGAGCCCCGAGTTCCCAGAGCGGCCTCGAACCACAGACTTTGTGTCAATGCGATTCGCTGTCACGGACGATCCTGCGCTTGATGCAATCCGTTGGCGGCGAAGGCGGTGCTCTACTGCGACCAGATCATCCAAAAAGAAGTTTGCGGACGAAGTCACGCGCGAGTCGTCGTGCTCTGGACCACCGCTAAACCCACGGGTATCGCGGTGAATATCAGACGAAGGTCGTGAAGTTACTGCTGGATCGCCACAATTAATATGCTGCTGCGCAGTCTGCTCGAGCTGTTCGTCGTCGATGGGGCGATCGCACGCGATGCACGTGCCATAGTTCCCCGACCGTTTATTCTGCGGGTTCTTCGGTTTGCCCAGGTTCGGAAATAGGTTCGCGAGTCCAAACTCGATCACAAACTTGAGTTTCCGCTCAAAGCTGTCGCGAAATTCGATCGCGTGCTTATTTGTGAGCAAAACTGGCTGCAACTGGTCCATGTGCATGCGCGTCTTGGCGCAAAAGATCGACGCTTTCGCGAGTCGGAGGTTGTCGAGCACTTGCTGTGGAGGCATCTCCATGACGATCGCGCCTGTCGACGGCTCCACGTACTGCTGGCGCTTGGCTGTGAGCAAGTACTTGTTCTGGTCGATCGAGACACCGGACCCTAGGAATCGAATCACTTTGGTCAGCAGCATAGCGAGCTCAGACTTCACGTCTTCTTTCACAACGTCCAGGTTGGATGCTGACGGCGCATTCTTTCCGAAATGCTCGAGCTTCAGTCCATGTTCAGCCACTGAGAGTGCGAACCTCGACAGTTTGTCCTCCATATCTTCGGAGCTCTCGGTGATCGCGATACTGTCCACCATCGTGTTGAGCTGGTGGATAATGTTACTGTTGTGCCGGATCGCTTCTTCCAGCGTGTGTTTGATGTTCTGGGTCGTGTTTGCGGCGTCCTGAATGGCTTCTTGCGTGGCTTCATCTTTCTTCGCTACCTCTGCAAACCGTGTCTCGCTGTTCACAATCTCTTTGTCGAATCTATTGCGCAGCCCCTGCGAAAAGAGTTTCTCTTCGTCGATCATGGCGTTCAGATCGCGGATCGTCTGGCGGTTTTTCGCGACGTTCGACGAGTTCGTCGTCACCAGTACGTGGAGCTTCGGAATCTCGGCGGCCGTCCGCGTGAGCGCGAGATCAGTGGTCGTGACCAGTTTTCCCACTTCGTTGAGCTTCTGCTGCGTCTCTTGTATCGAATAATTCAGGTCTCCGCTCACTCGCTTCATCGCGCCTCGCTCACTCGACGCTTGGTCCAGCGACGCGTTGATCTGGTTGACGTAGTGCTGCATCTCTTGGTAGTGCTCCTGGATCACTGTGGCGATCGTCCCAGTCTTCTTCTCGCCAATAGCAACGCGACCATCGATGCCACCTAATTTGGCATCGCTTCGGATGAGCTGGTCGTTCATGCGCATCAACTCAGCACTCTGTCGCATGATGCCAGCGTCCAGCAAGTGCAAATTATCCTGGTGAGCTTGCAAAGTAGACTGACACGAAACCAGATCAACACAGACATTTTTCAAGGTTGTATCGACCTCTTCGGCGAAAGCGTTGTGCTTCTTTTGGGTCGTGAGTAGGCGGGATTCCTCACTCTCAATACGTCCTGTCAGTTCTGCCACATGGCTGGCGGTAGCCATTTCCTGCGCCGCCATCTTGGCTTCCCCTTGAGCATTCATTGCAAAGAGCTGCGCAATACCCTTCACGTGGTCGCCAAGTATCGTCGCGTGCTCTAGTGTGTCTCGCTCCAGCGCGCTCGTCTTCTTTTTCATCTGCTCCACCGCGTCGCTCATCTCCCGCGTCATCTCCTCCTGTTTAATCATGTCGATTTGCAGGAACTGCATGTTTTCCTGCAGCTTCCGCGAAGTGGAGTGCATCCCGGACCAGAGATCCTGAATGCGCGCAGCGATCGTATCCTCAAACACAGACTTCCACTTATTCTCCGCGAGTTCTCTCTCTGACAACGTCAGGTTCATGTTGTGCTCAAGATGCGACTGCTCTGCCTGTAGCGCCTTCACATTGTTCGCTATTAGCATGTTGATTTCTGCGCGAAAATTTGAGAGGTCACTGTGCTGCGGTATCAGCTCGAGGTCGCGACGCAGAGTGTCCATATCGACCCTTAATCTACACGGTCACAATCACGGACAAGATCAGACTGACCGAAGAATTTGCCCACAGAGCCCAGCAATTTGACGTACGTGGATTGCGCGACTTCTTGGTCGATCTTGAGTCGCAGTTGTGCGGCTCGAAGCGACTCGATCTCTTTCGCAAGCCCACTCAGGTCGACATGCTTGCCGTTGCTACTGTTGCCTGAGCTGGACTCACTACCTTCCGTTGCGCCTCCTTCACTTCGAGCCGACGTGTTAGAGTGGTTCACATGAGCACTCTCGTCAGCAGTACTTGGTAAACTCTGGGAAGAAGAGCCATTGAAGCCCGCAACGCCTGGTGAGAGGTCCATGCGGGTCTCCAGAGCTTCGAGTTTCTCGAAAACTTGCTCAAAGCGGGACTCGAGTGACGAGAAGTCGATCGAGATGTACTTCATAAAGTCATTTTCCTTGGCTCTGCTTCCATTGCCATAGCCGTGGCTGCTGGAATGGTCACCCCCACTCCGCTTGATCCGTGATGCATCACCAGAGGCCATGGCTGTCGACCAAGCAATGCCAATTTCAGCATCAACTGGAAGCAGCTGCGAGCGAAGGTCGGCGCAGCAGTCGAGACACTTGAGGCGCATGCGTTCTTCTTGCACCAAGAATAGAAGGCGAAACCATTTCTCTCCACTTGTTTGTTGGAGAGAGACTGCCTTTCTGTTTCTTGGTCAAGATTCTGAGAGCCGAACCTTGTGATAGTTAGCGTTCACTCCCATTCACGGAAACTCGCATGCCATGCTGGTAGCTCTCGAATCGCTTCAGGTTGTCATCACGCACTCTTCATTATCCTGGTTGCTTGCAGCCATGCAATCTTCGAGAAACTGTGCAGTCTCGTCATAGCCACTCGCTTGCGCGATCTCCAACGGATTCAAGTCATCTTGATTCGGCATGTACATTGCGATCGCTGGCAGGTACTTGACTAGAACCTTGATCACATCAAGGTATCCCAGCCATGCAGAGAGATGCAGCGGCGTATTCCCGCTCGCGTCTGCGTAATCGACAAAGTCAGGATGTTTCTCGCACAGATACGCCACGCTCTCGAGATCATTTCGAAGACATGCGTGGGACAAGGGCATCCGCCCATCCGAGTCTGTCGCGAGCAAATCGGCACTGAATCGCTCGCCCAGCAGCTCCAGAACGTTATAGTTCGGCGCAACGTGCGCACATGCTAATTGCGTGGCGTTCACGACATCGACGGTAATGTACTTGCTCTCAAGCAGCAGGATCAGGATCTCGGTAGATCCACTCAGCGTCGCAGCATGCAGCGGTGAGTCTCCATACAAGTCACCGCCTGTTAGGGGATCAAACACCTCGTCGTGTGCCATGTGCGCAAGAAGAAATTTCACTGACTCAACTTGCTGAGCATAGCACGCGTAGAACAATGGCGAACGACCGTCACCGTCTCGCCAATCGAGGACGCTGTTGCTGCTATTCTTCTGGTCTTCTGTGTCGGCATTCTCTTCTTGTCGGGAGGCTTCATAGAGCGCTTCAAGGCACATTACGTGGCCATTCAACGCCGCAGCGTGGACTGCTGTCGCGAGTGTCGTGTAGTAGCAATCCATGCACGCTGATAGAGTCGCCGCAGCATCGGTACCAACTGCTGAGGCGTCACTGATGTTGTAATACTCAGTGAATGTTGTCATCGAGCAGCCCAGCGGATCACAGATTGATGCGGGCAACACAAGCACCAGTTGCTGGTATTGCTGGTCCTCAGGAATCCACCGCTGGATCTCTAGCTCAATCGAGATCTGCTCTGGCTTGACAGCTTGAAAGTACTCAGCAACAGCGCCGAGGTCATTCGCGAACCCCATCTCTCCACACTTCATGAGCAGGTCGCCATTCTTGATTCCGATCTGATCTGCGATTGAATCGGATGCGACGTTGTAGAATACCAACAAGTTTGCGCTCCCTCCATCTCGAGTATGCTCATCGTCTGCTGCTACATCGTGATTCGCTAAATCGCCGGTACGCTCAGGTTCTGGGTCTTGCTCTTCTACCCACTTGAAAGGATTCAACTGGCAACCAAGGAGCCCTTTGCCTTTCCACTTTCGTGGTCGAAGCGAGAGCGATTCTCGAGTAAATTTGCCTCCTTCTTCATTTTCTCCAATCGATAAAGTGGAGTCCTCGGGTCGTAAAACCAGCAGCTCGATGTCTTGATTCACAAAGCTCTTCACCTTTTCGGCCATCAGCAGCAAGCAGTTTGGCGTCTTGCTCGTGATTCCACCAAAGTCGACCAGTAGGTCACCAGCTTTCAAAGCCGCTTCCATCGCAGGCGAGTTGTCTTTGACATGCAAAACCTGTGCGAACGGGTCGAGACCGTATGCTCGAGCATCACGAACTGACAAGAGTTGTGGCTGTTGCTGGTCTGGTAGAGTGCTTGGCGCCTCGCCTTCGTGGCTGTCAGGAGTTGTACTAGCTTCGACATGATCAAGAACAGGACACCCAGCTTCGTTCTCCGTAGGTTGTAGGGAATTGTCGTTGTCACTTGAACTGCCTTCGTCATCGTTGAGCAATGGCTCATCTTCTTTTTCACCGTTGGAATCTCGGGCTTCTGCCGCTTTCGTCGTAGGATCGTCATGTAAGTTTTGCTGATGTTCACCCACCTCTTCATCTTGATCTTCTCTAGCGGGCTCATAAAACTCGACTCCAGCATTCGGTTCTTCTTCTTTTACGGGTGATCGTTCACGAGAAAGGGGTACTTTGTTTGCTTCGTCTTGCAGAATTGAAATGGTAATTTGCTTGTGCTTTAGCTCTCCAGGCTCTGGAATGTCATTTCGAGCCATTTCAGCAGCTTGTGACTCTTGCTGACACTCGCTTGCTTCCATTTGCTCGTCAACTTCTTCACATGGTTCTGCTGCCGAGAGATCCGGCCTCGCCACTTCGCCATCGTTGCTACCTTTTGCTTTATCTAGTGGTGGCGTGGCAATTGCGTCGTCCTTCTCTCTTGGTTTGCTTTCGCATCCATCGTCAATGCTACTTGCAACATTCTCCGTGCTTGATTCCTCTTCGTTATGACTCAAGTCAATGTTGTCGACCGGTGTAGCTTCACTCCTGGGTGATTTACCACCGATTGTCAAGATATCCTCCTTGCTTTTCTTACCTTCATGAGCACTCGAGACGGTAATGTTATCCAGTAATGACCTCTGTGAACCACCACGCTCAACTTGGCGCACCTCGCTCACAGCCTCCTCGTGTGTCTGCTTGTGTTTCCTCTCAACAAGTCTCGCTCGCTCTTTCTGAAGCCGATGGATCTCCATCCTTCGCTGCTTGTCCTGCTCATACTGCTCCGCCTGGGCTGCTCGACGCTTCAGTGTCGCTTCCAACTGCTTTTGCGCCTCCGCTGCTTCAAACTGCTTCCACTGCGCTTCCTCTGCTGCGATCTGCTGCTTGCGTTCCACTTCTGCGAGATACTCTTGTCGCATTGCGCCAGCGAGCTCGTCTTCAACTGCGAGCCGCGCAATCTCCATCTCGCTGATTCGCTGTTCACGCTCGATGAGCGCCTCTTCCTCGATCCGCCGTTGTCTCGCAGCGTAATCTTCTCTAGCTTTAGCGTCCGCAGCTTCCTTGAGAGCCTTCATCTTTTCCTCCAGCACTTGCTTCCTCGCGATCTCTTTCTCTTTGGCAACGCGCTCTTTCTCTTCGCGCTCCAGTCGGAGCTTCGTGAGGTACATATCTCGAATGCGCGCCTCTTCTTCTCGCTGCTGCTGGAGCTGCTGGGCTCGCAGATGCGCTTTCTCGGCCTCCACAATGCGCGCCATGCGCAGCTCTTCTTCCGCCATCTGCGTACGCTCTTCCTGTCGCGAGAGTCGCTCTTGACCCTCAGGCTTGCCTATATAGTCTTCTTGGATCATCAGCTGCACTTCTTGCCTCCGCTTCGATTCTGCGAGCTTTCTCTCCTTGTGGATTTGTGCAGCAGAGAGCTCGGGCACCGGCGCTGCTACTACTGCGGCAGGCGCTGGCGCTTGTGGCTGTGTAAGTGGCAGCAATTGACCTGGATGTGCTGGGTCATGCGGCGCTCCATCTGTATGCGGTGTTTGGTACCCGGCACTGCTCGTCACGTTCATCTGCCGCAAAAGAAGCATCTTGTCGGCGCCACCACGCGACGGAGCTTGAGCTTCACTCGCAGCAGCGCGGCGCGCGCCATGCAGCGGACTCTTCGGCGGCGGTGGTGCGCGGCCCCCATAGCGTGCAAAGCCGCCCGACATCACGGTAGTTGGACTCTCGTCTCCAACGTTCTTTCCGTCCGCAGTGAGGGCGCTCCAGGGCTCGTTCGTCTCCACTGAGAGCGGGATCGTGCGACGCTTGCTGACGTTGTTGGTGATCATCATCATCTGCGGAGCGGAGCCTTGGATGAGAACTTCACGAGTGCACCAGAGTCATTCGGCAGACGCGCGTCACGTCACTCGAGCCGGCCGCGCACACGTATTCATTTACCCATGGGCACTGCCGATGCTACTCTAAGCGCGCTACGCCTCGCAATAGACGCTCATCGTCGCCTTTGTAAATGCGGGCTCGTTGTCGTGCCTTTCCATGGCTGGTTTGGAGCTCTAAAAAAGGGCAACTCGTACTTTAGCGAGATGATAAGGGTGTTTGGTGGGTTTCGTACTTTAGAGGAACCAAACTGGGAGAGGATTTTTGGAGTGGTTGGATTTTATGGGTGGTGGCTTGACAAATGCGAACCTATTGATCAGCACCGTGAATCACCTTTATAAAAGCCCCATGAACCTGGTTCCTTTGACAAATGGCTACATATGCTACAGAACTCAAACCAGAAAGATACGTTTTACGCATACTTGCTGCTGCTTCACGCGATCAGTTAGCTGCATTTGTCTGCTTGCAATCACCGCAGTCTCTACTTGTTCGGCTTTGCTCAGCCCAGACGCTCGACCCCGCGGTTTTACACCTTTTGTGCTTGCGAGCGTGAACAAGACTGGCTGGCTCATGATGACGGGGCGAGAGAGAGGATGGATCTGAAGGAGCGCTGTGCTGTGTCCGTTTTGCGCGACGCCTCACTCTCGCTCCTATTTCAGCTATTTCAGCAAATGTTCTTCTCTTCCGTTGGCTCATTTCCCTCTCTCCAACTTGTCGAGCGGAAGTCTCAAAGAGCGCAACAGATAGAGGGGGGGAAGTTGAAACCAATGACTCTTTGCTCCTGAATGCGGTGCGACTTTTCAGGAATGGTCGGTGCCGGCGCTGCCCAAGTTTGCCTACATGTTAGGTAACCAGATCCAGCGCTCATTTTTAATCAAGAGCGTAGTGGACTAGGGAGAGAGAGAGAGAGAGAGAGAGAGATCGCGAGAGACAGTCAGTCATACGTGAGATATTGCCTGTATTTCCTGTATACCTACTTGTACACATTGTCGTCGTTCCCATTCGCAGTTGGTGGTGCTAATGCAAGATGGTGAAGATACGGCGCGCCAATGTGTCCAAGTTACTGCTGGTTGTAGCGATCGCGGTTGCAATGCAGGACTCGACGTCATCTACACAGCTGAGTGGCGCTATTGACTCTTCGTCGACGGTGCTGCAGGGGTCTAGCTCTCAAATCAGTTTCCGCACGCTCGAAGACAACGCCGAAAGCGCTGGTGGAGAGAACGGCAGTGGTGAAGGCGAGAATAATGACGAAGGCGAAAGCAGCAGTGATGGCAACGGTGAAGACGACGATGGCTCCTTCGAGTTTGTCGATACAATTCCTGGGTCGGACTCAGCATCGGCATCAGGTTTCAATGCGGACTCGGCATCGGGCTCCGATACGTCTCACGACTTTGACGACTCGGATTCTGCCTCGACCAGCCGCGGCTCGCAGCATAACGACGCAGGCTCGACTGCTTCAGGTTCAAACTCCAGTGAAGCAACCGCAGGCTCGGCCTCTGGCTCGAGTCCCGGCGAGGCGACTGCAGGTTCAAGCGCGTCAAGTTCGGGTGCCAGTGCAGCAACCGTAGGCTCGAGTGCAAGTGAAACAACCGCAGGCTCACGCGCGTCAAGTTCGGGCTCCAGCGAAGTAACCGCGGGCTCACACACTGCTTCGGGATCGAGTAGCTTGGCTGCTGGCGCGGAGGTAGCAGAGCCGTCAGCGACTCCAGCAGCATCGGTGCCAGCGCCAGCAGTGACTCCAGCGTCAACAACGATCGTCACCTCTGGAGCGACTGGCACCTCCGGCACATCGGGAACCTCTGGTACATCGGGCACATCGGGAGCTCCCGGTACTTTAGGTACCTCTGGTACATCAGGAACGTCAGGTACGACCGCTGGATCCACTACGCCCGGCGCCGCCCCCACCACTACATCTGGCACAACGGTGGCTGTCGGCACCGACACGACAGGGACAACTGGCGGCACGACCACTGGCGGCGGAGCTGCTCAGACCGCGTCCACCGACAAGGCGGCCACGAGCAGCCCGCCAAAAGCAACTCTGTCGGGCGGCGCAATCGCAGGGATCGTGGTGGGCTGCGTGGCGCTCGTGGCGGTGATCGCGGCGGCAGTGTTCCACAAGATGAAGGTGAAGCAGCGCGAAGTGGACATGTTCGCAGACCTGGGCGACGATGCCGGGGTGACCACCGACTACGCCGCAATGTAAACAGAAAACAAGAAGGGTACGTAACGAAGCAAAAGGAGCACCCGGGTGTTTTGGACCAGGTGCTCAAGTATACATTGTTTGGATGAACGCATATGCATTTGCAGCTGTACTGTGCATTGCTTCTTGGCGCTTGATGGGTCTGTCTGGCCACAGGTCGACTATGTCGACCATACAGTACATTATGCGCCGCGTCATTTCTCACCTATTGGGCCAGTCTAGTAAATCCTGGTCGGTTATACATGGCTCCGCACGTTCAAAGTGTGACTGGCTGCGGTGGTGAGGTGGTTGGTTACCCTAAATTGGTGCTTGGAGAAGACAGGGGGTACGTCAGCTGCTGCCAAACTTTCAGAGTGGTACGTACCATTCTTTCGAAGCGCGTCCATCACTGTGAACCCATCACTTGGTTGCCATCACACCAAACAAACACGCCACGCAGCAGGTTCGTCCACCGGAGCATTTTGGAAAGAGCGAGCCAACAAGGCCCACTCAGTTTTGAAATCGCCGCTGACCCAACGCGACAAACAAGCAGACAGACCGATACGAAAAATATGGGCGACCTCGTGCTCGGCTACATGGGCGCGTTCGTCGCCGTGTTCTTCTTCGGCACGTGCTACGTGCCCGCAAAGAAGTATCCGACCTACGGTGCGTTCGTATGACTATCCCTATTGTCGTATAGCTGCGAATGCTGTCGCTGTCGAATGAAGAACGCTAAGTATGTGCTCTCTATATCTCTTTGCATGTCAGACGGCATCATCTTCCAGTGGTTCATGGCGCGTTCGTGTTTTCGGAATATGTGCATTGGTTGCACCTTCGTGTTGCTCATATGATGCATGTGTGATTGTGTTTGTGCCCGTGTAGTGCTCGGGGATCCTCCTGGTCGGCTTGCTCTGGGGGCTCGTGAGCAACAATTGGGCGCAGTATGCGGAGGAAGGTCTCTACACGTTTCCGCAGGGTATCCTCGGCGGCTCGCTCTTTGCGATCGCCAACCTGCTCATCCCAACCGTCGTCAACAACCTCGGGCTCGGTGTCGGCTTCATGCTCTGGAACGCCACCAATATTGCCATGGGGTACGTTATCTCACGCTACGGGCTCTTCGGCGTCGAGCCGACGATCCCGAGCTCGCCGCTGCTCAGTGAGCTCGGCATCCTGTGCATGCTCGCATCCATTGGCGTCTACGGCATGATCAAGCCGACGCTCGCGACTGGAGATATGCGTCTGCCCAGATCGTTGCTGGACACCCCCGATGAGTACTCGCCATTACGCAGCAACAGCAACAGCAAAATGGGAGCGAGCGAGAGCGGGGACTACAAGTCGACGCTCCCAAAGGTGACCCACTCCCACCACCGACCATCAGGCGCCGACGAGTCGCTCCAAGACGCGCTCATGCACCCCGAGCTGCCAAACTACGGCCCGTTCACAATGCCGCCCGCAGTTGTGAGTGGACACGTCGCGCTCGCTAACGAAGCGGCGGAAAAGCAGCGCAAGCTCATCGGCACTGTGATCGCGCTGCTTGTCGGTGCGTTCTTGAGCTGCTGTCTGGTTCCGTACGTGAACTGGCAGCAAGCCTGTCGACCGTCCACAGCATCATCCTCCGTGCCGACAGACAGCAACGTCAACAACGCCACACTCAACAACGCCAGTAAAGAAGACGCAGTGATCATCGCGACGTGCAACCCGCTCAACTTTGTCTTCTCGCAGTGCCTCGGCATCTACTTGACGAGCACGCTGGCGTTCCTGCTCTACTCGGCGCTGCATCGCTTCTTCCTCAAGCGCTCGATGCCGCGGAGCGTCATGCGACCGGCGTATATGTGTGGCGTGCTCTGGGCGATCGGTCTGGGCGGACAGCTCTACTCGGCGGGTCAGCTTGGCTTTGACCAGGCGTACCCGGTGTCCTCGATCGGCCCCGCGATGGTGTCGATGCTCTGGTCGGCGTGCTACTTCAAGGAGATTCAGGGCAAGCGCAACCTGCAGATTCTGGGCGTCGCCACGCTCATGGTGTTCGTCGGGACAGCGCTGCGCGTGATCTCCATGTAAAGAAGGGAAGGGGGCTCCAGCGAGCTCCATCACCTTTGCTGCATTCCTGCCAATAGAAGATCTGGTTCAAGTTGGAAATGCGGTTGTATAATGTATACCACACTATCCCAGCCCATCAAACCCGGTTCACAATTCTAGTGATAAAACCCTAGAAAACGCCTCTTGTAGGATTTCTCTCGAATTAGGCATGTCGTAACGTAACCTGGCTAACGCGCTGCCTATAATCACTGATCATAAACCTTGGAAAGAAAGAAAGCCTGTGGCGCGACTGCTGGCAGTTTTGTCAATCGGAATTGAGCCATCGCCGCTCGCCATCAAACAGCAACTTTCTTGTACGTGGCCATTTCGCCGCCCTTGCTCTCTCTTCATCGGCATCTGTAGTTTCGTCACTGCACAACACGTTAACCGCCAGCAACAGCGCTATTGATCCGTACTAACCGCGTCTCCTGACTCGCAATATTGGCTACGCTACACCCTCTGCAAGACCATCAACGGTATATTTTCCAAAATGGCGGCAAAGTTTTCCATGGTGAACACGTCGGGGCTCTTTGACCAGGGCGCGCACCTCGAGGCGTCAGATCGCATGCAGGGCGCGATGGAGGAGCTCAAGATCAAGAACGAGCGCGTTGAGAGCGCCAAGAGCGTGCAGCGCGCGCAGCAGGAGAAGCAGGAGAAGGTCATGGAGCAGCGCGCGATCCGGTCGCAGGAAGCGGCGATCGCCGCGGCGTTGCATAAAGATGCCACGTACGTGCGAGTCAAGCGCGCAGAAGACGACGATGAAGAGGATGAAGGCGGTGACAACAACGACGATGAAGACGATAGCGACGATGACGCGCTTCTTGACGAGTTGGACAACGATCCAGAGCTCGAGCGGTACGTACTGCGAAGCTGCTTAATCTTGACGCTATGAGGCAGGAGGATAATAACATGTGTTGTGGATATATGGGGAATGTGTAGACTACGCCAGGCGCGCATGAGCCAGTTGAAGTACGCGTACGAGGAGAAACAGAAACTGCTGGCGAAGGGCCACGGCGAGTACCGCGAGATTTCGCAGGACGAATTCCTTAAGGAAGTGACGTCCAGTCCGCTCGTCGCCGTGCATTTTTACCACAACGACTTTGAACGCTGCAAGATCATGGACATGGTGGGCGACTTTTTTCATCTGATGATGGTGTTCTCAAAGCAGTGCTGATGTTAATACTGTACCGTTGCGTTGAATCTACTGCAATTTGTGAATAGCACTTGAGTCGCCTCGCACGGACCCACATTGAGTGCAAGTTTCTCAAGATGAACGCCGAGAAAGCGCCGTTCTTCGTGGAGAAGCTCGTGATCCGCGTGCTGCCGACCGTCGTGTGCTTCAAAGACGGTGTCGCGTTCCCGTCGCGCGTCGTGGGCTTCGACGGCCTCACTGCCGACGACGAAGAAGAGGAGCAAGCCACGTTCGGCTCGCGCGGCCACTTGACGTCAAGCGACACGTTCCCGACCATCGCAGTACGCAAAAGTTTGAAATTCCAAACATTCCGTCATCCAGGTATTGCCTTGTTCTGAGAAGCGTCAACTAATACGCTTATGTGTGTGCGTATTCCTCTGTGTTTTGTTAACATTGTAGCTCGCACGTAAGCTCGTTCAGATTGGCGCGATTAATGAACACGACGCTGATGAAGACGAGAAATAGAAAGAGAGAACATGCCTGAATGGCTGAGAGCAGGTATTCGGCTAAAGGTGTGGTGCGATTTCAATAAATATGTGAGAGATTTTTATATACAAGAGGTGTACTCTCTCTCTCTCTCTCTGTTACTCTAATATTGCTGCTTCTACGTCAGCGAGCGTCGGGATGGACGAGTTCGACCACGCTGCCAACATGCTCTGGCTTTACAGGAGCCCAGTTGGATCTAAGATGCTTTCAGCGGACGCAGTCAGGACACCAGACCCAGACCCAGTACGCCCGCCGTGAGCTTTCTTTGCGAAGACCGAGGCGTTCCCCGGTGGCTGCACCTTCCGCACTCCTCCATGTTTCACTGGTGATCCACTGGGAACAGCTCGCGCTTGGCCGTTGCTGTTCTTCGTGTTCGGACTTAACTGGTATTGTGATTGGCTTTTCATTGGACTCTTGTCGGTGGAAACTGGCGCTGTTGACAGGAAGTTAAACTGGTTCGTGGCCATCGCGAGAAGACTGTTGCTCGGCAGTGAGTGGTGACCAGCTGCTGCTGTTGCTGTTGGTATCCCTGGTTTCCTGCTCTGCAAGGGTGAATCAGCATTACACTGGTTCGCAGCAGCCGCCTCGCCTCCTTCCATCGCTGCAGCGACTGACGATGTCACGTGGGCAAACATGCGTCTCTTTTGCTTCAATGGCGACATGGGATTACTGTTGCCGCCACCATTCCCCATGACCGCTCCTGCTTGTATCTGCGAAGACAAGTTCCCGATCGGCGGCAGTTCCACGCCAAGCTGTTTGGAGATCAAGTCTCGGTGTTTCCCACCTGAAGCTCCGAACGGTGATACCTGCCTGTTGTTCTGGAACAGCAGTGATATCCGTTGCTGGTATATTTTCATCTTTTCCAGGAGGAACATCATCACAAAACGGTTTTCTTCAGGTAAGAGCTCGTCCAGCACTACCAAAGGAGGGACCAACGCGATAAAATCGTCCATTTTCGTAATCTCCTTTGCGAGTTTGGCGATTTGTTGATCACTGCTGCCACTGATTTTGCTGGACTCTAGTTGCTGCTGCCTCCTTCCTCCTCCACTTCGAGCCATCTCAACTGCTGCATCGTGGATCACTCGACAGAGAAACTGGATGATCTCGTCTTGCTGCGCGACAATGTACTGCTTCTCCTGCTGGAGCACGCGAATCCAGTCGTTCGCGTTTTTCAACGCAGTTTCCACCTCGTCAATGTGCGCTTTCGGGTTCCCGATTTCGTTCGAATTGCTCTTCTTCTTCTCGGCATCTTCGATCCCTACTGCTTGCTGCAGCAGAAGCGCGTCTTCGCCCTTGATCATCGTATCGAGAGTGGATTTCTCCTCTTTCTTTTGCAGCTTCTGGAGGATTTTCTGATAGTAGTAGTTCTTCTTTGCCATCACGGCTTCGTTATCTTCGAGCATCTTTGTCTTGACGCGCAGCCCCTTGACTTCGTCCTCTAGCTGGTGATACCTCGTGAGCAGCTTCTCGGTCTCTTTGCTCTGGAACGAGAGCTCTTCCATGAAGTGGTCGTTTTCCATCATCGTGCGCTTCGTCGTCGTGTTGAGCTGGTCGTCGGTTCGATGCAAGAGCTCTTCTTTCGTTTCTTTCATGCGCAACAGCATCTCTTTCTTCACGCGATCCTTCTCAAAGATGCTCTTGCGCTCGAGCTCGAGCTTCTCATCTTCAAATTGCTTGGTTCGGCTCGCGAGCGTGGCTTCAAGCTCGTCCATCTGGGTCTCGATCTGGAGCTTCTGTTGCACGAACACGTGTAGCTGCCGCAGTTCAAGGCGCAGAGCCTCGATTTCTTCATTTGCTCGCGCCAGCTCTGCTTGGAATTGGCTCTGTGCGTTCTCCATGCGCGCTTCGCGGTCGTGAACCGTTTGCTCATGCTCTTGGTTTGCAAGCGCAGCTTCCTTCTCCAAGCTCGCGACGAGCGCGACGTGCTGGTCGAGCTTGCCATTGAAATAGTGGTACATCTCGTTTTGCTCCTGGGTTTGCTTGGCAAGCTTCTCCTTGAGAAACAGATTCTCCTCTTTCAAGCATTTGTTTTCCGAGTCGCTATGTGAGGAAAGTCCAGCACAATTAGATCAATCCACTCAAAATCAACAACAGTGTTTCAAAATCAAAATCGACACGGAATCATATACTCACAGCGTATTCATATGCGCACTCAGAAGCATCATGTCGAACGCGAGCTTTGTGTCCATCTGATTGATGGCGTTCAAAACCGCCTGTGAGAGGATCGCGTTCGTGATTTGTGGGGGGGCTTGCGCCGCCACTTGGTCGTCTATAGGATCTCGATCTCCTTCGCTCACTGCATCGCTGCTTCTCTGGGTCGGATCGTCGGCATTATCCATCGTTTGGTCACTTGAAACAACGATGAGCTCTTGAGCAATTGATTGATCAATCAATTTACCGCCTTCGCTTCGCCAGCTCGCCAGCGCAAATTCGACCGATTCGCGTTGTCAATGTGCTTCTTGTCGCGATTTCGTGAGCTGCAAATACCTCAACGACACCAGCAGCCTGCTATTCTTAGTGAGAGATGAACCACGACACCTTCCTCATTCAAGTGCTTGGTTTTTGTCTTGTCTTCGCCGATGATGAAGCGCGTCCTTGTAATTGTATGACTCTTGTCCACAGCAGAGGCAGAGGCAACGGCTTTGAACACGAGTGAGAGCTTTGACATTTTGGCATTTTTCTTGATCCTTGTGTTAGAGTATAGAGCTCTTGGTCTTGAGTTTTGTTCTCTCTCTCCTCTCTCTCGATTGTTCAGGAAGTTGACTTGGTTTTCCTTTTTTCCATGTAAATGACAATAACATATTACGCACCATCTGTGATTCTTCTTCTTCTGGAGCGTCGGTAATACCTTAGACGGAGTAGCAGCAGCACATCAGCCGCTTGATCGCATGCCACCACGCTGCCGGACCGTGATCGTCCAGGTCGATCGACTTCATGGGCAGACCCATGCCTCTGCTGCTGTTGTTTGTCGACGACATCAACAGCATCGCACCAGGACCACCGATTCCACCACTATTACCTTCGAAGTGCGAGCCCGTCGATGAGTTGGACGTCTGAGCAAACAACTGCTGCTGCTGCAGGTATAGCATCGAGGACGAGCCCGTCGCAATCGTTGACTCGGACGTCGATGAGAGCTCATCCCGTGTGCCTTTCAGTGCCTCGCTGCCAAACGCTTCCGAGACCGTGACCGACGTGGAAAAAGTATTCCGCTCTTCCGTGATTCGGTTCGTGGACTTCTTGATCGCACCTCCAAACGGCATCTCGTACAGCGGTGCTGCTGTGCCGCCGAATTTGTAGCGCTCGTTGATACTTCGCAGCCCGAGCCACTTGCAGACTTCGTTACATCGATGTGACTCGAGAAACTTCTCCATCCCAAATGTGCCCAAGTTCCCCGCGCCGAAGCCTCGTCCGTCTGCAGTGTGGATCTGTGGATCCGTGTAGCTGTCGTTCACGCCCTGGATGTCGACAATCATGAGTCGATAGTCGGAGGCGACAAACGTGAAATGCGAGAACGCCTGCGGTGTATTGCGCTCGCGCTCCTCGGTCGAACTCGTTTCTTTGCCGACGTATCCGTTGTTGTTGCTGTACTTGACGTACGCCCCCGGCAGGTATTCTTCAACCGAGCAGACGAGATCCCCTCGATCGCGCAGTTTCAGCAGCCACGACCGCGCATAATACACTTTCAACGGCGGCTCGTGCTCGTTGTAGAGCTCGGCGTAATGCGCGCAGACGGCTTGCATCTCAACATCACTTAAATAAGAGCTGGGCTCGGCGTGGCGGATACTGAATTTTGCAACAAGCAGACGCGTCACATTCGCATCTGTTGCACCTTCTTCTAGCTCCTACAGACAGCAACGATAGAAGCAGTGCATTTGTGTTGGTAAAAATATCACACCCACACACACAGAGATCAAGGCATGCAAGCTCACCTGTAAATAATATGCACTTCGTAGTTGTCCCGTCGCAAACGGGACGAGATCGAGCTTCACCCGTGTCGACGTCGAGTTCCACTCCAGCGTATCAACGTCAAAGCTCAGTTTCTCTGCGCGCTCTTTCATCAAACGACTGAAATCTGGCGGATTGTGCGGCACGACGGTTTTCATGATCGGCTGCAAGACGCGACGTGGCGAAGGCTTCTTCCGCTCAGTGGACGTACCGGTCATCTCGTTAATGATCTGGTTCTTGCGCTCTTGGTATTCGTCGTTGGTCAAGTGACCGCAGTCCAGCAACATTTTGAGCGTGTTGAGCTTCTCAAACGGACTCTTTGCCTTGCCATTTGATGAAGACGGTGGTCCTGACGATGACGAGGAAGACGGTGCTGCTGCCTCGACGCTGTCTTTCTCTTTGCTGTTCTCTTTTTTCTTCGCGTGGCTTGACTTGCGCTTGCGTCCACCTCCGCCAGACGAGTGCGAGTGCTGCGGCGCTCCGGTGGGTGGGAGGCCACCGGAATCGTGCACGACCTGCGGCGAGAGTCCGTTGCTGCCCGACCCTAGCTTTGAGGTCGAGATGTTCACCACGGGTCGACTGTTGTTCATGCTGCTGTTCGTGGTGATGTTCAGATTCATGCTCATAGTAATATGAGACTGGAAGGATTGCAGCTGCTGGAGATGTGGCGGCGGCGGTGGCAGTGGTGGCAGCACTTCAATGACAGCTGCTGCTGGTTGGACACCAACTGGAGCTTGCTCGATGCTTATCGCAGCAGCGTTTCTGCTCACGGATTTGCGGTCGATCAGTGCGGTGGTACTGCTGCAATTGCTCTTCGCGCGAACAGCTTGATGATATGCTTGCTGCGCAATCGACTGAGATGAAAGCAGGGCTGCTGCTGCTGGGGTTAGTGGCTGCCGCTGGGGCGGTGCTGCTGCTATTTGCTGTTGTTCCTGAGAAGCGACAGCGTGAGGATCGTTCGTCGTGGCGTTACAAGGCTCAAGAGCGAGAGGCGTGTCGCCGCCAACACTCCGTTTCGGCTTCTCGTCGTGTATTATTAATGATGGGTGACTCTGGTTCTGCTGCGGTTGTTGGTATTGCCGGGGCTGCGATGGATATCAGTGCAAACAGCACAATAAAACGTCAGCGAGATGAACAGAGCAGAGTAGCGAAGTGGCTTCTCTCAATGGTTCGTTTCTCAATTTACACGTAATACACAGACACACGCAGTCAAATAGAGCCAACCAGCCATACATAGATAGATAGACATGCAAAGTGCTGCTCTTCGAATGGTAACTCAGAAGGTGGATCAAATGCAGTCCACGGAGGGTCGCGCCTGCTCAGCGCAGTCCGATCGCCATCCATTCATTTGCATGCAGTCTATCACACAAACCAAAAGCGATGGTGCAATGGACAACCACCGCTCTAACCAGTGTGCTCATAACACACACACGTGTAAATGCGCTTCGAAAAGGAAATGTAAAGGCCAACACGGCAATAGCAAGTAGCAGATCAAGTCGAAACGACGTCGCGTCGACTATTGGATTCACCACAGACTTGACCATTAGCAACGACCATCGTCGTCCAGTATGCTGTTAAACCAGCCAAGTAGCAGTCCCACACACTTCCCACCCCACATGCTTACACCACAAAATCAACACATGCACATGCACATGCACACACACACACACACACATCCATGAAGCAAAAGGCATGTACGGTACCTGAGCTGCTACTGCGCCAAACGCACTACTTGTCGGTCGATTGTTCGATCGCGCATGCAACGGCAACGACGTACCGCTCGACGCGGACTGCTGCTCCGTCGTGGGCTCCCCGGGAGGAGGCGACACCATCAGCGCGTCTTCTCTTTCGCTCGTTGTTCTTTCTCGTTTCTTCCAACTGGCGCGTCACGTCACGCAGTGCTCCTGCGTAGCGCTGAGTTCCGCCTAGGCGCCGTCGGTGGCTGGGTGGGTACGCGTAGCTAACTGGTCAGGCACGTCACGCGCTCCGCCTGGTCTGCTCTGGTAAGGAAGGCTCTCTGTGTGTGCTCCTGGCGCTTTGGACGAGGCGCATTTAGCGCATGTTCGCATTCAACAACCGAGAGAACCGACTGAAAAAGTACAGAACGATGGGTCGCCTTGGTCACTCTTTTGCGGGGTCGGCATCTCTCTCTACAAGAACAGCAACTGAACCCTTTTTGTTTTTACTCTCTCCCGCAAAAGCTCGCTCGCTGACCACGATGAGGTGAATCTCTCTCTACAAGACCAAGGTCAGCGTGTCCTTGATTTACGTGGTACACACAATGAGCGAATCAACTCAAAATGGATCGGAGTGGTGCTATTTTTCAAGCAAACTGAAGTCTTTGATAACGGGGCTTCCTAAAGGCAAATTCTTTTTCCCTGGAGCAGATTACCGATTATATCAATGCTTCGATATACTACCGGTATGTGCCTATACTGAAAAATTAATATACACTCCGCGCCAAGTCTTTTCGCACACTACCTTTTTGCTCATATCTCCGTCAGTTTTTGGAATTGACGCGTGCTGTTTGGATATGTGTTTCCTATTACATAGCAGAACGTCCCCAATGCGCAAAA
>JALBZD010000397.1:0-29712 GCA_038050675.1 Globisporangium cylindrosporum | reverse complement strand
AAAGAGCAGGAACCATCATTCCGCACATGATTGCGACCAGTGGTGATCATTCCATAATCCACCAACTGTCAGTGCCGGAATGGTCTGTGACATCACTCGATGACGTCACCTGTGCACATGGGTATCGACGGTATTACCGGTATCTGACCGGTAATAGTCACCCATGGTGCACTGTGAGGTGATGTGTACCACACACATCTACCTCCATGTAATGGCCATTGAGGGCCCATTACAGCTCCAGCAAGACAGAGACCGCGGCGAACAACATCGCAAGACGGCATGGCTTCGGTAAGCGCATGTGGGAGAAGACAAGGAGTTTGCAGTCATCATTCGGTGCGCAGATCTACGATAACTCTACGGTGTGGTGGAACTCGGAGCTCTCCGTGTGCTTCCTCGACTACCACTTCGGCGACCGTCGAGGCAAAGTGGCCCCGCCCGTGCTGCTGCTGTGGGATAACTTTTCTGCTCACTAGACAGAGCGAGTTCTGAAATGCGCCAAAGAGCTCAACGTTGCTCTCATGAGGGTCCCTCCCAGCTACACCAGCACATGTCAGCCAGTTGATGTGTCCTGGAACGCCCCACTCGAGCAACGACTTCACCTGCGCTGGGTAGAGCTTCTCCGTGCACAGCTGGATCGCCACGACAATGAAAAAGGTTCGTTCAGGTTAGTTCCACCGAAACACGAGGATATACTTGGATGGCTAGCATATGCATGGAAAAAACTCTTAGTAGCGGCAATCAGCAACGGCTACTCTCTGATTCTTGTTGAGCTCGAGTTGTCTGAGCGCGTGCAAGCCAGCTACAACTTGTTGGCGGTGCGCCTCGAGCAGATGCAGCTCATCGATAGAGATGCCGGCACAGTTACTGTCAAAACCGATGTTGTGGATAGCATTCTTGACAGCTCACAGTGAATGGCAGCAAAAAATGTCAGCTTGTGCGCTTTGAACAAACGGATTGCAAACTGAATAAATAACGTACCATTTCAAATGTGCGAAGCATTAATGGGATTTGAACCCGCGCCAACCCTGCTCGCCTAAGCGCCCTCAATAAGTCCTTCACCGTTCGGACTGTCAACACATGCGGAAATGGGAGCAGACCAGCACATTTATGTATGGAAAAGTATATTAACTTACACAGGGAAGCACATTACGTTTGGCAGTATTTATGGACCCCAGCCCTTGATGGAACATACGTGTCGGACTCGACTAGTGTTTTACGGTATGACAAAACCTCTAAACTCTGAAAGGCAGAAACCGTTTGACTCGATGCAAAAACTCGTTTACCCATGTCGATACCTTCGACGATGAAGAGAAATACGATCACGCCCAGATTGATGAGCTTCTCATGCAAAATGAACTCTGTCTTATCACCCTCTGTTCGAGCTACAAAAGCGAGCGGATCGGCAGACAATCAATGCCTCCAAGAACAGCCAGTACCCACAACAGGACAGGCGCACAAGCAACCCTTCACATCCAAGTAACGCAAATTACACAATAGAGAATGCTTCTTGATTTCAAAGGCGTCTTCGGTCCACCACATCCTGAAGAATAGACCCCGAGCCACAAACCCGCTTTGCCCACTCACTCTCGGCATCACCAATTTCTAGAGCGCATTGCCAAAAGCAGCTGCGCCACCACCAAGCTTCTCCTGCGCGAACGCTAATCGGTCCACGTAGAGCTGGTACTTCTCCTGCGTCAGCTTCTCCTTCTCCGCTAGCACCGCGTTCTCCAAGACGCTCAACTGCTGCATCTTGAACTCCATCTGCTGCAGCTGGTTCTGCAGCAACTCGGTCACGAGATCTCGAACTGGTCCCTTCGCAGTCGACTCGGCGATCGAGTGCGCGCGCACAGCGAGAAGTGCAGCAGCCGTGGCGCTCGACGCCTCCTTCGCGACCGCGACCACCTCCTTAGTGAGCGGCACAGTGTTGTTGCTGCTGTCTATGATTGTGGCTGTTGCGCTCTCCCCCTCCGACGCATTCTTCATTTCCACGTCGCCGTCCGCACTGACCTCCGTCTTAACTGGGTCCGCGATCCCGGCGGCTTGAGCGCTACTGGCAACAGCAGTGGCGGCTTGCTGCAACGATGCACTGACGTTTCCATTCGAGATATTATCTTCCCCGTTTTGCTTGGCTGCTACTGACGAGGACACACTTTCGCTCTTAATAGCTCCGGACGCAGCTGCACTTCCCACCACCGCTGGCATCGTGTGCAGCTGCTGCACGGCTCGAATCGCAGCGCGGGCTGCAGCTTTCGCAACGAATGGGTCCACCTGCGAGACCAGCGCCGACATGTCGATGACTGACGCGTTCATGGCTTGCGCGTACACAAACGGACGCTGTAGCACATCACTCGTATTCGCAGCATTCGACGAGTTGCTCGAAGAACCTAAAGATGATGCAGTGCCAGCCTGCTGCAGGATCGGGAGCTCTAGAAAGTGCAGCATGCAGTCCTCGGCGGTCTTGGTGCGTATCTTGGCGGCGATGACGTTCCAGTCGCAGCTTTCGTCCGATTCCCGTCCGCTGGTCGCGACGGTCTCCAGCAGCAGCTGCGTCTCCTCCTGGGTCCACTGCGCAGGCTTTTCGACGCGCACAAAGTCCGACACGTCGACACCGTCGGGGAACACCGAGCGATTCAAAAAGCAGTCGTCGCAAAGTCCAGTGCCAGGTGCGACGCAGAACGTGTCGAGCGCCATCTCCTTCACAGGGTTACTGCCGCCGCCGTTGCTGGTGTTTCCGCTGCTCGCTGCGTCGCTCACTTTTCGCTTCGCGTCCGCCGAGAGCTCGAACGCGATCTCACCGATACCGCACGCTTCACATCTCCACTTGCCCTGACTGCGCTGGTACTGATCTCCGTTCCTGCTGAAGTCATGGAGCACGGCAATCGGTCCACTCGCAGTGGCGGATGAAGAGGAGCTGTTCGCGGCGGGCTTGAGCGCGTAGTTGGCGTGGATCGACGGCGGCATCGCGTGCGGCGGGACACTGTAGTTGATTAGCCCCCAGTGGGTCAGGAACTCGTGCACACGCAGGATCGCGCACGCATCGCCCGCGAGGTTGCGGCGGCACGCGGTCGCGGTCAAGTACACCTGCGGCTGCTGGCGGTACGCGTTAATCATGAAGTTGCGGTACTTCATGTAGATCTGCGGCGTCTTGGACGAGCTCACTTTCGCGCCCGGCGGGAAGTTGCGGTAGAGCGCGTCGTTCACAAAGAACTCCGGCAGCATACGCTTCTCGATTGGGTTGATCGCGTCCATGGCGAACCACGTGCTGCAGCGCGGCACGACCACGCTCTTCGCGACCGGCTCCTGCGACGGCGCGTCGCTCTGTCGCGCGAGCTGCTGCTGCGGAGGCGACGCCACACTCTGTGGGGCTGCTGAAGCATTCGCAACACTTGGAACTGCAGTCGCCGGAGCTGTCGAAGTAGGAGGAGCAGCATTAGCAAGAGACTGGGAAACCGCAGCAGCAGCTGGTACTGGAGCAGGCGCTGCGGGGGTTGCTGCAGGGGCTGCGACTGGTGCTGGCACAGGAGCCGAGGCTGCAGCTGCAGCTGCAGCTGAAGAGGGGATGATAGACACATCTGGTACTGGCACTGGTGCTGGAGCCGCCTCCGCTGCCGCAGTCACGGGCGTCGTGGCGGTGTCCACTGCGGAAGTCGGCGCGGGAGTGCTCATTTTGCGTGTGCTTTCTCCAGTGTTGCGCGCCAATTATGAATGAACGCACACACAAGGAAACCAGGAGCGGGAAGGGTGGCTTCTTATTGGAAGATATTTGTATTCTTTTGAATCCATTTTTAGCCAATTGAGAATTGTGATTGCTTTGAGCAAATCAAATATAGGCAGTCGGCATATCCTAGGTGTTGATTGGATATAATTCCAGCATTGAAATGGTTGCCAGTCAAACAAATTTGCTGAATTTGTTGGGCAACCTTGTGATGTGACCATATTGCTCACGAAGCCTTCAGCTTTTTGTTGATCGATGGTGCTGCGTACGTAGTGAGGATCCTCAGCTCAGTCGTGATGCGTGCTTCCAGTATCTATCTTGTTGTTGTTGTCTTGAAGATATGTCTCTGGACGTCAATGGCACCCTTTGAAGTCTTACCTTACAACCTCTTAGCCTCATCGAAGCTCAGAAGCAAAACCATTTTCCCATGGCTGTTGTACAATTCGTTTTGCTCTCGTTTGCTTGTTTATCTGTTTTGTTTCACATACAGACACACATCTACGCACATGGTATTTACTTGGACGGGACACTAAATAAGGACGGACCAGCCGTCGTCGCTTCGAGGCGCATGACGATCAGCAGCACCTCGACCATCCAAAAGTACGAGTTCGAGCCGACGGTTGGGATCGCTCCCGACACTTTGCACTCGCAGTGCTCGTTGTTCTCGCCGCGTGGGATCCACTGAAGCCTGTGCAGTTTATTGGTCACAAATAGAAAGACAAGCCATCAGCATCAATTAGCGTACACCACTCCGTGAGCCCCAGGATGTAAGCAACCGCAGACTTACCAGCAGTTGATGTCGTTCCACACTTCGTAGCCCTCACGCTGTGAGACCGAGAGGTCTTCGAGCATGAGCTGCTCGTGCTCGAGCCCTCGCAGCGTGATCGAGTAGTCCGCCTGGTTGGTCGCCGTCAGACTCGCCACGCGCTTGACGCGCGACACGAGCATGATCGTCTTCATCACCACATGCACCTCGTCCTTGTCCATCGACCGGTGCTCCTGGAAGAGCACGACGTTGTCGTCGTCCACGACCTGCACGAGTGAGCACCACATGTTCACGGTGGGTGAGTAAAGCTTCGCAAAGCCCTTCGGGTCCTTGAAAACCGCCCAGGACGCGTCCATCGTCTGCTCGGCCGAACAGTTGAAGAACATCTTCTGGAACACAAACTTGAACGCGCCGTCCTCGACCGCGCGCGTGGTCTTCCAACCGCAGATGCTGTCGCTGCCGCCGTTGAACGACGCGGTAGGCGCGCGGTGGCACACCAGACCGCTCAGCTCTTTCTCTGTTTTTTGCCAGATGCAGTCGCACTCGGCCGGCGCGAGCCGCTTCTTCACGATGAACGGCATCGGGAACGGCGTCGTGAGGAACTTGGACTCGTCCACCAGGTGTTGTCGCGTGAGCATGAACTGCCGGGTCTGCTGGTAGAGCACCTCGCGTACCTGCTGGTTCTCCTGTTCGAGCACGCGCTTCGCGTCCTCGAGCTGCTGCAAAAAGTGTTGCACCTGCTGCTGCTGCGGACTGAGCACCAAGGGCCCTTCGCCGTCACCAGAAACAGTTCCAGCGGACACTAGCAGTGTACCGCGGCTCGGCGAAAGCCGCATGCTCTGAATCTTCTCTTCCAGCTCACTCACCTGTGCACGCAGGTCGTTCATCTGCGAGAGTTTGCGGTAGTAGTGGCGCCGCACGCGCAGCCGGTTCTTCTCGCGCCGCGCTTCAGCGGTTGTCGGGTGTGTCTCGCTCCCGTCCTCGTCTTCTTCTTCTCCTCCAACTCCGGCTTCCTCTTGAGTCTGCTGCCTCGGTGCTTTGGTCGTCATTACTTTCTTCTTCGAGCGCGTACGTCGCGCAGTTGTACCAGTACCTGTCACGCCTACCACTGCTACTGTTGTTGCTGGTGTTGCTGTTGTTGGATATACTGGTGCGTGTGCTAGCGTCGCTTCGCCCCCGCTGTCGACAGAGGACGATCCTGGTGATGACGACGACGATACCGCAGCGTACTGCGCGTACTCGGCGGGGAAAGGGGCAATATACCGCATACTGAGCGGCGGTACTGCGAGCGGCGTGAGCTGGGGGTGCTGTAATGGCGGTACTACTGGAATCACTGGCACTACCGGTGCTACTGATGGTGAAGATGATGTGGCGTAGCTCGCATCCTGTTGCTGTTGTTGTTGTTGCTGGTGTTGCTGTGGTGGATGTGGGCGTGACGCCGTCTGTGGATCCTCGTCGTTCGTGCCGAGCTCCGCGCAGATGTCCACGAGCCAGTGGTCCATGTCGTCGTCACCGAGCGGCGCTCCACCGCTAACAGGTGGAGTTGCCGTCAGCATCACGTCGGGACTCGCAGCGGGAGGAGGAGTGTGTAACGGATACGAGAATGATGATGATGATACTGGAAAGGTCTTGGCGCTGACACTCTGGTAGCTGATGTGCTGCTGGTAGTGGATCTCCTGTTGCTGCTGTTGCTGCTGTAGATAGCAGTACGGCGGCTGTTGCTGCTGCGGCGTGAGGTCGTCGTCCACGGGGCTGCCGTGCGGAGAGCGCTTCATCTCTCCTGTCTGTGCTTGGGAGTCCTTTTCGTTTTATGATAACTGCTGGGAGACTCGAGCGTTTGTAAGGGAGCTCCGTAAATAAACCTCGAAAATCCGTAAATTAAAGGAGAAAGGAGAAGAAAAAGCCGGGTCTTTTTTTGAGATTCCACAGTTGCCTTGCACGGCAATGAGACCACTGGTCAGAGAGAGACCGTGCTTCTTTGCATATTGTCACGCCAGCCCCACACAAAGCAACAGCCTCGCCAGGGTTTGTTTGGATTTTGTATGAGCGAATGTCAGCGCCATGAAATAATATCCCCATAGGCGTAACGAAATGACTCTCAGCGAAAATACACGGTTATCAAAGATCAAGGATCATAAGAGAGAGAGCCGCACGCAGCGCATCACAATTCCCAGTCATCAGAGAGCTGTGGAAGCAGTCGATTGGAAAGAAAGAGAGAAGGAAAGAAGGAAAAGCAGCCAGCACTTGGAAGAAAGTGAGCCACAAACGCATGAACTTCAGTTTGCGATGCAAAATGGAGTGAATAATTCGCCCACACTTGCGAACGCAGAGCCTGTCGCTTAGACATGTGAGGAAGAACTAATATGACAGTTTCGCAAAGCAAGTGTTTATATCCCTTTCAGTGGGGGTGATTCTTTCTTGAGAACACAAGCAGCGAAATGAAGAACAACAGCACTCTACTGTCTGTGCTGCTCTTTTCTGCCACGGGTGCAAAACATTGAAACCCGAGGTATTCGCGTGAAAAATGAGGTTGGCTCTTTTCAGTGCATCCATTCACCCTAGGGTTTGCTAAAAGAAAAAGTCTCGAAAAGCCTGGTGTCTTTTAAAGATCCAAGTCGAGGCTTTTTAAGTATGCCTAACATATACATTTTTGGAGGCGCAGACATTCTCTCTAGGCTTTTGTGAAAAACTGTGCCAACAACCCCGCCAGAAACTACTATACTGTAGCGACTTGACCCTTCTGCCCTCCGCAAGCCCAACCGTTTGCGAGTGGCGTCAGCGCTCGTTGGCCCACTCTTGAGGAAGTTTCTCACGCCTAGAGGTGTGTCGCTGAGAGCACAACGACGTCAAAGCTCACTCGCGACGTTGCAGCAATTGCTTGCTTATTGTTATTCGCTGGAAGAAAGCCAGCGCGCGCCAACGTTTCAGCAAAACACAAAGCAAAGCCGACTCGGTTCAGTAGCAATAGCAAACGAATGTTGCTGGCAAAAATGCAACTTGCGACTTGCAAGTTTTCGCTGTGGCGTGAGTGCTGGTTGCTGTGTTTACTCCCTCGGCGTGAGTAACACCGCCACCAGCAACTACCGATATTCTTACGGGATCAAACCGTCAGTCAGTCAGTCAGGTTTGGCTGTGGATCTTTCTGTGCAGCTGCGTTGGTTGGATGGATCTTCCAGGAGACGGCACTCGCGGTACCGAAACACGGCAAACGGAATCACCCAACTACTTTTGTTCCTTGTTATTCGTTTGAGTTTTTGCGCAGTGCGCCAAAGCTTTGGATGCAGCAACTCGCCTGACAGCTTTGCAAACTTTGGACGCAACGACCTCAGTATGCTGAGTGCAGGCTGTTGCTGAGTGACTGACCAGCATAAGAAAGCTCACGAGGCCTTGGGTTCTCGGGTCTTTTTTCCTGTCATGAGGATTTGTGGCGATATTTTTGATGGCATCCCCACTTTTGTGTGTCAGGGAAATTTGGACAAGTTGCAGTTCCAGTTTGTTTGCTGGATTTAATAAAATGGATGTTCGGCATTGATCCTAGAAATATTAAAATACTTAAAAACATGAATAAATAATTATGACCGTCTCTCGAGAGATCCAACTACAGGCGGTGTTGCTGGTGACGTTGCTGGTGCTGGTGGTCTTGGTACGCCGACGCGCGCTGGAGCGAGGCGCGGAGTGGCGGCAGCATGGGCAAAGTTGACGGCGGTGAAGGTGCACTGGATCGCTGGGACTCGTGCACGTTCTCCGATGACTGTTGATGGTACTGCTGGTGCTGCGTCGGTTGCTGGTGGTGCAGGCGAGGCAGTTTGGCGGGGCGATGCACGTTCTCGTAGTAAGCAGTCGGTTGGACCGGCGCATGTGCTGCAACAGCCGCGCTCGGAAGAGGAGGAGGAGAAGGGGATGAAGGAGATGAAGAAGAGTGCCAGATTTGGGGTGGACTAGAGCGCACTGGTGGCGACGCTCCCCACCGCTGGTTTGTGGCCTGGCTATAGTACGAATGCTGCTGCTGCTGCTGGTGGTGGATTGGGTGCTGCTGTGGGTGCGGGTTCTGGTGGTGGTGCACCTGCTGATGTTGCTGTTGATGATGAGTACGAGGGGGTTGCGCTTGCTCCGCTATAACCCACTCGCTGTCTTCACGAGTTCTCTTGTGGCCAACGACTTGCTGCTGCTGGCTGTACTGGTACATTTGCTGTTGTTGGTGGTGGTGATGGTGATGGTGATATCTCTCCTGCTGCTGGAGAACCGCTGGTGATCCAGCTCTCGTCGTCTCGCTCTTCACATCCGACGGCGGGGACCCCGCTGCGCTCGCAGTCGCCGTGCTCGCGCGCGACTCGGACGTCTCGGACAATCTCTCCGCTGCTCGGCACAGCTCGCGAGTCTCCTCGCCCAGCTCGTCGGCTGCTTCCTCCTCGATGCTCGCGATGAACTTGGCGCGCAGCTCCGCCAGGTGGTCCTCGGCATCCAGCTTCTGCTGTGTCGCGAGCGGTGAGTCGCACCAGCGGGGCGAGTACGCGCGCCGCCCAAGCTTGCGCGAGATCTCGACGCCGCAGAACGTCGTGCCTGGCAGCAGCTTCTTGGAGATGCGCATCGGGTGGCAGTGCAGCTGCTGCGCTAGGAAACCGCGCAGCAGCGTGCCGAACTGCAGGTTGAGCAGCCCGCCGCAGAAATAGCGGATCGTCGCGGCCGCGAATTCTTCCTCGGCCTTGGTCCACTTGCCGCGGCGGAGCGAAGTCCCACTCCCGCCGAATGTACCTATCGGTACGGTACCAACAGGCTGTTGTTGAGGTGGAGGAGATGGAGCGACTGTGGAAGTCGTGGGGATGGAGCTGGCTTTTTGCTGGCGCCTGACCTGATCTCGTTCTTCATAGGCTTTTTGACCTGGACGACAAGGCCCTGTGATGACCCCAGCACTTGCTTCACTGCTAGGACTTGGACGCCGATGATGCCGTTGATCTGGACTCTTGCTGTAATAGCGCCTGGTATTAATCAGAGGCACAGACGATGACGGCTGACCGTGGGACTCGCTGGACGACCTGGCGATCTCCAGGATCGTGTGGATCGACGGAGCCACATGACCCGCCGACGCCGCTGCAAACCGGCGCCTCTGCTGGTCTTGTTGCTGTTCTTGTTGTTGCTCCTGTTGTTGCTTGGTGGTCTGGGGCACTGGGGCGCGTCCTGTGATGGCTGAGACTGTTGATGCTAATACTGACACTGAATTAGTAGATGAGGATGATGAGGCTGGGGCTGGAGCTGCTGCGTTCCAGATCACAGGACCGACGCCCAACCGGGGCACTGGTGCAGGGCGCCTCGAGTACACAGGCCGAGGCTGCTGCTGGTTGCGTCGGGCGGCGTCCTCCAGCTCGCGCAAGAGCTTGAGCTGTTGGTGGCGGCGCTCCAGGTCCACCTGCACGTCGTGGCCCACGAGCCCGCCGTCGCTGTATGCGCGGCCGTCGCTCGGATGCGGCGCGCCGTTGGCGTACGTCATGGTGCCGGGTGTGAACTTCGTGACTGACTGAGCTTTGCCAGCTCGTTCCTGTGTCTGTGCAGTCCAAAGCAATAATGAGCGAGCGAGCGAGCGAGCGAGAGAGTGAGTGAGTGAGTGAGTGGTGTGACGGACGATCGACTGATCTCACTTGACTGAACCTGGAGCTTGCGGCTTTCTCTCTTCTCTCTACGCCCTATGCCCTATGGTATGGTCACAAGAGAGTGAGTGAAGTGAGCGCGAAGGAAGCGAAGAGGGAGAGCTATCGGATGTCCCACCTACGTACAATGGACAGTTTATATGGGGGAAATGAATATGGAAGGCGATGATGATGATTGAAAGAGTGGAAGGAAGCTCACTACTGTAGGAGAGAAGAGACCACTGACTGCAGCAAAGAACGCTTCGCTTCATGGTTGAACCAGATCAAATCAATTGATCCATCTGCACCAGCATCAGCCAAGCCAAAAACCAACAACAACAACAGAAAGCAAGCTCAAGTGGAGTTGAGGCAAGTTAACGTACGCACGAATGGGTGGTGATAAGTAAGCATTTCGTCAGGCACAGCAGCGCATCCCCTCTCATCCTGCCAAAAGCAATGCCAGCTGGCAAGCGATGGTAAGAAGGGATCAGGACAGGCTATCAAGTATAGCAATATTTCAATAAGCTAATATTTATTTTTAATTTCACTTAAACTTGACCAATCTTGATCAAGTATCACTTAAAAGAGGATTATGATGGACTGACTTGAAGAGAGGAGTGCAAAAAAGGGGCAAAGAGAAGAAAAGTGGGTGGGGGTGACTCGGGTGAACCCAGAACAGATCCACCCTGACTCCCCAAACCAGCAGGTTTTGCAGGTTATGAAGCAGCCTGGAAGTTCCAAGACACAGCAAGCAAGCAAGCAGCGGAAGGGGGCCATTGTGAGCCAAGAGGAAGAGAGAGGAGAGCAGAAGGAGGGGAAGTGGGGAAGAGCGCAAATGCAAAATTGTGTCTCGTGGATCCTGTTTCCCATGTGTTCAAAGTGTATTTGGTGGTGAGAAAAATGAACAAATCCCATTGCGCCTCAAGTTGCAAATCAGCAGCGACGCAATTTCGATGCAGGGTAATGTCGACAATCACCTTCTTATAGAACAATGTGTAATCTTATAATCAATTCTTCCTGTATTCATAGTGTTACAATAGAAACTCATATGATTTCTGACAATATATAAACCTCTGTAAAATAAAACAATCTTGCATGACGCATAGTATGCAAAAGCGCAGGTGCTGAAGAGCGACCATCTCTGATCCGACCGCCAAACGATGATTGCTCATACAGTGGGACTGCGTGTGTGTGGCTCTGACCAGCTCTTGAAGCGAGCACGAACCACGTGATGTTGTTGAGTAACTGGGATCAGAATGCTCCGCCGCTTTGCTTGTAGCTTCATAACACTTCTGTCGGTCTTACACCTCCAGTTGTGGCAGTAAACGCACTTTGGGTCCCGACTTGTACCGCATACTGTGGCTGTAGCCGCAACTGTTATGTCTCGACAGTGAAAGCGTCAAATCGCTTGCTGTTGTCGACGCGAGTTGAGTTGAGCTTGGAACCTAATACGCGGTATTGTGAAGAAAAGCAAAAGCGTTGCTCCCTCCCTCTCCAGCGCTCTTAGGTCATCTTGCCGTCGAATTTGCTCCATGTCAGCTCATGCCTACGCATTCTCGCAGTGTACCGTACGCGCGTGTTCCCTTGCAGGACCCAGAAGCCAGCCTCGAAAAGTGGTTGCTTTCAGAATCAGCAGCAAAAGCAGCAAGCACTTGAGCACACAACACAACACGTGAGCGAACGAGCGCTTGGAAATGCTCACTGATCATCATCAGACGAACCAGCGCTTTCGTGCTCCAGCATCGTCCTCACCAAAAGCTGACGGCCATCGCTTCTCTTGTTTGTGTTATGTCGCAGCCGCCCCCATCATCTCCTTTCTGTCATACTGCTGCCACTCTCCACAGTAGGACGCTCGCTCTGAGCACTTCAACAACAAGGAGCGAAGCAACAAAAAGAACGCCGAAAGCAAACAAACAGCGCGATCAGACGCAAAACTCCAAACTGGACAAAGCTGCTACTGTACGTACAGTAGCAAGACAAGCTCTGAAAAGCCCACGGTCTCCGATAACATGAGCCACGTGCGCTCGCGCTTCCAAAATGCACGCAAAGCGCAAAGTGCAATCAAAATGCACTCTTAAAAACGGAAAGCGCCAGCTACTGCTGCGTCATCGCTCATTCATTTTGCGAGACTAATTGGCACGCGCGTGTGGCGTGAACGAAAGGAAGTGTCGCCTAAAAAGAGTTCGGCTTGCAGGCTTTTTTTAAGCCCTCCTTCGTGGGCTGGGTTATGAGTGTGGTTATGATTCTAGGCGTTGAGTGTGCTTCGATCTGACTTTTGAGCTCGGTGCTGGTTGATTGAGGGGCCTTCAGAAGCTGAAAATTTGACACAAAAGTGTCACCCATTTCGATTTACTTTTGCCTGGCGGATCGGTGTGATCGTATCGCATCGCATCGAGGTGAAGTGATGCGAATGCAACCTAAAATCGAAGTGCATGAGCAAGCGAACTCTGAGCGAGCATAGCATACCTTTTACAGTACTCAGACTCGCACCTTCCTCGTGTTTCCCCGGAATGGTCGGTCTCTTCCCATGGACGCCTTCACCTCGCAACGTTGCACAAGTAGTCACAGATTGTGAGTTGCCCGCTTGGGTTTCCGGATATTCCTCGATGACCAATCTCCGGGAGCGAACTCAGATTCGAGGGGTCGACATTCGAGCAAGCAAGCGAGTAAGGTAAAGTCTCGCTTGTTGAAGTGGACAACGACTGTGATTGGGTCCCCTTGAGATGTGGGAGTCGAGCTGGGGATGTGAACGAGAGATTATAATAGCGAAGATCATCGCGAGTTGCTTCTCTCGATAGAAGTTGGGGTTGCGACCGCGTCAACACTCATCTCACAACAGCACGCGCCTCACTTCACAGCTTTTTGGTGCGATCAGCAGAAACGTTGTTTTGATTCGCGATCCAAATACAGAAACTACGCATCCATCTGACTCATCTTCTCGAAAAGTGCGCTTCCATTTGGCAGCAATATACCGGTATCGGTATTCAATTGATACCGGTATCGAAAACGGTTCTACCCAGACTCCAAACAAAAGTGTGCTCCAAGCAAGTCGCACAGGCGCACGACAAGAGGACGAAAAATGAGTCGGCAGCCACGATCGCGAGCATCGCCACCAGCGGCATTAAGCAGCAGCGGCAGCGCAGTGGACTACGACGACGTGTCACGCTTCGATCAGCTGCTGAAGTCGTATTTCAAGCCTCCAGCGAAGCCCAAGAGCGCAACCACGACAAAACCGAAACCGAGCAGGTCCTTCCCCTTTGCGACAGCAATAGCAACAGCAGCGCCAGCGCCAGCACCTGCACAACGGGCCCCTGAAGCTGACCTCAAGGCGCTCAAGCAATGTCTTCGCTATGCAAGCCCCACGAGTCAAGCGCAGCTCACGAAACGATTGTTTGACGTCCTTGTGCACCAACTGAAGCACGCCAAGCGGTCCAGCGTTGTGTTCTCTCGGGTGGGTACAAATTGGTCTCGCTGTTGTCTTGAATGCCGGTTGAAAGAGACGCTCGAATCCGTTGAACTGACCAAATAATCGATTATGGTAGGTTATGACGATGTGCTCGGAGCTTTTCGTGCGCAGTGTCGCTTTCCGAGCGCTCGTGGCCACGAACACCGCGTCATTCTACGAGCGATTGCTGGAGGCGGCTGGGGAGTCTAACGGTGGAAACGTGGTAAGCAACCGCTCAGCGCAACTGATAGCCCAAACGCAGACAGCGCGAGCACAGAGCGCGCAGCTGCAGAGTGTGTTGGCGATGTTCGAAGCCTGGAAAGATGATTTCGGCGACAAGTACCCTCCGATTGCAGCGGGTTACGCTGCGCTGGAGCAGCGAGGGTTTGTGTTTCCTCACATCCGACAGAAGCGGTTGAGCGACGCTCAGCGAGAAGCTGAGGCGCAGCAGCTCCGCAGCAGGATCCGACAGGTGCAGATCGGCCAGATGGAGCATACGGCGCCGGAGATCGAAGACGTGATTGTGGAGATGAACCGCATCTTCGACATCCTTGTACCCACTTTGGATGCGTTCAACCTGTTCGACGATCTGTCGCCGCGAGCCAGTGACGGTGGAGAAGCAAAGGCTGGTAACGAGATGGAGCCACATAAAGTGGTTCAAGCGAAGTTGAGTGTCGTGGCGGATCCTGATGACGATGATGACGGTGATCAGGTTGACTGGGAAGATGTGGCCAACGATGACGCAGATGCTAATGATGTTGAATGGGAGGACGTTGGCGAACAGGGGCGCGGAGGTAGTGATGATGAACACGCTGACAGCGAGGACCAAGTTGAGTACGAACATGAGTATGGTGACGACAGCGACGATGGCGGCTCCACGCTGTCCAGGTTAGACATGAACCAAATCGTGCAGGCGTACGGTCTCGGGAGCTCCTCGTACCAGCTGACGATCGAGATCCCAACGAAAGAAGGCATGTGCGAAAAGTCGAGCGAGAACGAAGTGCTCTTCCGGCACCTGGCAGACGGCATTTTGCGCATCCGCAAACGCTTTTTGCCGCTTGTGCACGACTGGAAGCAACATTTCGAGCACGATAACAACTACGAAAGTAGCAATAGCACCGCCGCCAGTGCGTCCCATCGATCGCTGGCGTACCGCGTGGCCGACCTCCAGCAACGCTTGGAGCTGATCGTATCCAAGTGGGAAGACTTGGTCGAGGAGAACGAGAAGAAGCAGTTTGCGAAGATCACGCCGAGCATCGTGTCGCTGCCTCTGAGCGCTTACGCACCTCACAGCAGCAGTAAAAGTCGCTCTCACCCAGCCAGCCGCAAGCGCCGGCGCGTGGTGCTGCACGACACACGCGGGCGACCAAAGGCGTAACTATAGCGCAGCGCGCCATAGCAGTGAATAGAGCGCGATGCGATGTAGTAGCTCGACTGTGCGTCATTCGCAGGAGCGCAGGCAGGTGTATGCATCCACATCCACCACGGGTGAGGGAGTGAGAGAGTGGGTGTGGAGACGCCCCGTGCTCTTTTTTGTTCGCACATGGCTTGATTTGCTGGGAGCCAACCAACTGATCGAGTCGAACGTATCATTCATCTGATTGGCTGAAAAGGATGTCTATAAAGATATTCTGCCAATAGAATGGTATTGGCTATTGAATTTCAGCCAATGACCAATCGTTTCCACGGTCGGTGGGTGGCTGGCCCGTTCACCTGACACACACACTTGGAATTGGACGGATCCGCCGCCAACCAGAGAACAACGCTCGCCGCCGCCGCTCGAGAGAGAGTACGAACGACAGGAAGCGTCTGCGTCCAATTCAGCGAAAGTACGCTTCCTCCTCTCCTTCTCCACGCTCTCCGCCTCCCATCCGTCTCCTCCGTTGCTTCAGAACTGTAGGAGTGACGCCGCAATCCCCATCAAACCAAACACAAACCACACTCACACACACGATGGCTGCCATGACGGACGCGAACGACTGGGAGAAGCTGCTCTGGAGCCTCATGGCCATGGACAACAGCGAGCGCAACCACGCCGAGCTGCTCTTCGCCGAGCTCAAGCAGCAGAGCGACGCGACGCTCAGCGGACTCGTACAGGTCGTGCACTCGGCGCGCTCGGATGACGTCCGCGGACTCGCGGCAGTGCTGCTACGGCGCGTGCTACTGCGCGACGCAGTGTCGCTCTGGCCGAACGCGAGCGATCAAGTGCGCCACGCGGTCAAGCAGGAGCTGCTCGCCGTGCTGAGCACTGAGCAGAATCGCAGCATCCGGCGCAAGGTGTGCGACACGGTGGGTGAGCTCGCGAGCAGCATCCTCGACGACGCGCAGTGGGAAGACCTCCTGCCGACGCTGCTACAGTGGGTGGACACGCCGAACACGACATTACGCGAGACGACGCTGCGCGTGTTTGAGATGATCGCGATCTACATCGCGACGATGATCGAGGCGAGCGTGGACGATCCGCAGGCGCAGTTCGAGGTCACGATGCTCACGATGCTCGTCAAGTGCATCAACGATCCGGAGGGCCGCGTGGCGCTGAACGCGATCCGCGCGCTGTCGATGCTGCTGATTAACATGGACACGATCCAGATCCAGCGCGAGGACCTGCTGAACGCGTGTATCCCGTCGATCCTCGCGGCGCTGCACCGCATGATCCACGCGCAGCAGTTTGAGGAAGTGATGGAGACGCTCGAAGTGCTCATCGAAGTGGCCGAGCCGCATGCCGTGTTCTTCAAGCCGTGCCTCAAGGAATACGTGCAGACAATGGTGCAGATCGCGGACGGCGCGGGCGGCGCACTGACGATCCCGGACGGTTGCCGCCAGCTTGCGATGGAGTTCCTCGTGTCGATTGCCGAGCAGGCGTCATCGGCGTGCCGCAAACTGTCGAAGAACTACTTTGTGAACGCCGTATACCCCGTGGCGTTCAAGATGATGCTCGAGCTGCAGGACATGGATACGTGGAGCGTGGCCAACTGTGACGACGAGGAGGACGCGCTCGCGAACCACGAGATCTCGAACTTCGATGTGGGTTCCGAGGCGCTCGAGCGACTCGTCGGCGCGATCGGCGCGAAGAAGTCGCTGCCGAAATGCTTCGCGCTCATCCAGGAGTACGCGTCGAACGGCGAGAACTGGGTATTTCGCCACGCGGCGCTCGTGGGGCTCTGCCAGATCCTCGAGATCCTCTCGTACGAGAACCTGGACGCGATCGTGCGCCACCTGCTCTCGCAGGCGTACGACGCGCACCCGCGCGTGTGCTGCACGGCAATCGATGTGATCGGCCAGATGTCTGTGGACCAGGGTCCGCAGTTCCAGGAGGCGTACCACGCGCAGGCGCTGACGATCCTGCTGCATTACCTGGAGGACTTTGCCAAGCCGCGGCTGCAAGCCCACGCCGCGACGGCGTTGCGCCAGTTCATCGACATGTGCCAGCCACAGGTGCTCGAGCCGTACCTGGAGAAGCTGCTGCAGCAACTGTTCGCGCTGCTGCAGGCGCCGAGCCACTCGCGCATCGTGCAGGAGCAGGCGATCACGGCCATCTCGTCCATCGCGACAGTCTCTGGCACGGCGTTCATCAAGTACTACAGCGCTGTGATGCCGTCTTTGAAGCAGACCCTGCTCATGTGTCTGCACGAGAGCACGACGACGGGCGACGCCGGCTCGTTCACGCTCGGCGGCATCACGCTCGAGTGCATCAGTCTGATCGGGCTCGCCGTGGGCAAGGCGACGTTCGCGAGTGACTCGGGCGAGATCATGAAGATCATGGCGGAGATGCAGAACACGCCCAAGATCGTGGGCAACGAGTGGATCCGTACGTACCTGCTGCAGGCATGGGCGCGCTGCTGCAAGTGCCTCGAGAAGGACTTTGCGTCGTACTTGCCCGTGGTGATGCCGACGCTGCTCTTCGCGGCCATGCAGCAGGCCGAGTTCGAGGTGGACCCGTCGACGCTGCCGGACGACGACGACGACCGTTCGTCCGCCAGCGGCGGTGGCGACAGCGATGACATTCAGATCGCACAGGTGAACGACCGGTGTCTGAGTATCCGCACGTCTGTGCTGGAGGAGAAGGCCACAGCGTGCCAGCTGCTCACGAGCATGGTCACGGACCTGGAGGAGACGTTCTTTCCGTACGCCGAGCAGGTCACGCAGGTGCTGGCGCCACTCATGACCGACTCGGTGCACTCAGACATCCGCTCGTCATCCATCAGCGCGATGCCAGCGCTCGTCAAGTGCGTCGCGATCGCGTCCACGAACGCCGAGGCGATCAAGCAGATCGTGGACTTTACGCTGGGCCGCCTCGTGCACGCGCTCACGTCCGAACCGGAGCTCGAGCTGGTCATGAACATCATGCAGAGCATGAAGATGTGCATCTCGAACGCTCTGGAGCACCACGCGCACGTGCGGCTGAACGCGGCGCAGCTCAAGGAGCTGGTTAACGGCCTGCTGGTCGTGCTCGGTGACAGCTTCCAGCGCCGCGCGGTGCACCGCGCGCAGAAAGTGGTGGACGACGGCGAGGAGTTCGAGGACGTGAGCGACCCGGCGGGCCACGACGACGACCAGTTCGGCGGCAGCGACGACGACGGCGAGAATGAGAACTTGGAGCAGGAGCTGCAGTTCGTGATGGGTGACACGCTCGGCAGCCTCGCCAAGAGTCACGGCGAGGCGTTCTTCCCCGTGTTTGAGGCCATGCTCTGGGAGAAGATCCGCGAACTCTCGGCCGAGCACTGTCTCGCCGAGGACCGCAAGCTCGCGCTCTACATCCTTGACGACGTGCTCGAGTACTGCGGCGAGCCGGCGATGCGCCAGATGGACATCTTCCTGCCGTTGCTCATGGATGTACTCAAGACCAGCGACGGGTACCCTCCGTTGGTGCAGGCGTCAGCGTACGGCATGGGTATCTGCGCGCGTCTGGGCGGTGACGCGTTCGCCAAGCACGCCGAGGCGTGTCTGACGCTGCTGCGTGGCGTGCTCATGCACCCGAAGGCGCGCGATCCGTACAACTTGAACGCCACGGACAACGCCGTGTCGGCGTTCGGGCTCATCTGCGAGCACCAGAGCAGTGTCGTGGACTCGGCCACGCTCTTCCCCCAGTGGCTCAGCATGCTGCCGCTGCGCGGCGACCTGGAGGAGTCGGTCGAGGTCATGAAGCGCCTGCTACGGTACGTGGATACGCGCAATGAGTACATCTTGGGCAAGGACTGCAGTCAGCTGAGCGCCGTGGTCGCCATCTTTGCCGATGTGATCGCGAGCGGCGACGCGTTCGCAGCACAGTGCGGCGACGATGTGTTCGCGCAGCTGCGCGACTCGATCCGCGTGACGCTCGCGAGTTTGCGCGCGTCCGTGCCGGAGCAGGTTATGGCGAGCGCCTGGGGCTCGCTGCGCGCTCCGCACCAAGCGGCGCTACACTCGCTTTTCGTGTAAGAAAGTTTGGAGATCAGACCCGAAACACACCCACGAAAGCGTAGGCACACGGGGCAACGCTCGCTTTCTCTGGACTAGGAGGGCGACACTGGTGACGGAGTTGGTGGTGGCTTACTACCAACTGAGCAAAATCGCCATCCCTCTCAAGCCAGAACTGAAGAGCAGGTGGTATCTCGAACATCCTTAGCAGAGGCGGCATGATACGTGCTGGCGGCTGCTGAAGCAGCTTTGCAAACTAGACTTTTGTGCGATTCAGGCAGTTGAGATGCCGTCTGTAGACTTTGGTGGAGAAAGGGAGTGGGTTTAGACGACGCATACAGGTAGAGAACCATTGACCGGAAGGAAGGAAGGAACGGTGGGCAAGGAGCAAAGTAGATGATGGGCAGAAGGAGGGAAGGACGATGACATGGTAACACTAGTGCGTGACAACAAAAGACAAATGAATGATGAATGAACGATTGATTATGCGGAATTATGCTTGCTCTTGCACACTCTTTCGAGTGCAGGTGTTCAAAACCCCACTACTACTTCGTCAAAATCAGCCAAGCACCAACTTCGAGCTCTCTTCGATATTGTTAAGGGGGGATTCGCAAACTTTGGCTAAGGAACCACGAACCAATCCCGAGCTCTCACTCAACATTGCCAAAGTTCGTAACAAAGAGTGCTACCTACTGGCAAGGTCAATAGCGCGGAGCTGAGCCAGCCGAATCTATCCAATTTGCCACCCTGCCTTCCTTCTGGGTTCGTTCGCTCAGTCTTGCTCAGTCTTGTCCACCAAACCAAAATGGCCCTTTGGGTTCCTCTGAGTAGCTGGCAAAATGACTATTGATAGGGACCCCTGTCTCCGTGGTAAAGCATTTCCACGTGAGTCCTGCGGTTTCTACTTCAGTCTTCTCGAGTGAGTAAGCGAGTACTCCTTGTAAAAGAAAAAATAACGCACCACCGCCGGTCTTCTCTCTCTTCTGCGTTCTGGTTTGGCGGGCAGGCGTTCTATTCTTGCAGACTACTTTTTTCACGCTCTCGCACCGGCAGGAGGCAAGCAGGCGCCCCCGTAACGCGCACGCAAGACTCCGACATCGCCAAGCCAGCGCATCCGTCACGCACGCGAGCGGAAGAGCAGACGTGTAGACTGCAGAAGAAGAAGACGAACGAGAAGGCATGGGGAGTGGGGCGTCCGTGAACCAGCTTGACCCGCAGTCCTTCGACTATGCGCGAAAAGTGAGAGAACCCCTTGGTGACGATGAGGAGTCTATCACCTCAGCCCTCTAGTTCGCTTTGCTAACCGCCAGACTCTTGTGTGAATCGCTTGTTTCCTTGATTATCAGGAGTACCAGCGACTGAGCGAAGCTGGCGAGTCCGAAGAGATGATTTTTACGTCTCTGCGCGATATGATCGCGCTGCAAATGGACAAGTCCACGGAGCGCGAGAGCCTGTCGACACGAGATGTAAGACCTACCGCTCTTTCGTATGCTGGGGTTTGTTTGTCGCTATGACTTGGAGCTCATTACCTCAACTTCTTTTTCAACTTGCTGCAGCTTGAGATTGACCAAGAGACGATTCTGGAAGAGAAGCTGCACGCCAACCCGGAAGTCGCCACCTTGCTGCGCGCCGCCTCCGAGCTGTCGCTTCGCTACGACAGCGACGGCATGCTGCTGCCTGGGGGCAAAATGCCTACGATCAAGGACACGGACTCGGTCCTCTCCATGAGTGGCATCGATACCACCGAAGACAATGGCGCCACGATGTGTGCATTATCGTCCTCACCATCCTCACCATCGTCACACGCACAAGCACACGCACATACGCACTTTGAAGAAGACCACACACTAAACCAAGACCCAGTGCAAGCAGGAGCCGCAGCAGGGGGGGGGCAAGCGATTACCGGTCAGGACGTGCACGTGCAAGCTTCTTTCCTCGCTATGAACCGAGGCGTGACCTTGAGAAATTGCTTTGATTTGACGCAAAATCTGACTCCCGTTTTTACTACAGACGTCTTGACCGACCCAGCGACGCTCAAGATGTGTATCAACTACGCCGAGCGCCACAAGGTGCCCAACGGCGTCGACATGCTGCGCTTCTGGGTCGAGATCGACGAGCTCCAGCTGCTGCCGTCGCACTCGTACACGCACCGGCGGCTGCGCAAGATCTACGACAAGTTCCTCTCGCCCGACGCGCCGTCGCCCGTGTGCGTCACCGGCGCCATGCTGCTCGACATTGAGCGGCAACTTGAGGGCGACAACATCTCCGCGGGCATGTACATTGACGCGCAGAACATCTGCTTCGTCGCGCTCGAGCGGTCCGTGTACCCGCGCTTCCGCGACAGCAAGCTCTTCAAGAAGATGCAGGAGTTCTGCGCACCGATCAATCCGCAAGCCGCCGCGACCGAGCCGCCCGAGGACTACTCGCTCATGGGGATCCTGAACCACCCGGCCAAGCTGCGGTTCCTCAAGACGTTCTGCATGGAGGCGCTCGCGCTCGAGAACCTGCTCTTCTACCTCGAGGTCGAGGACTGCAAGCGCCTGCCCAACCTGTCGTTCATCACCAACAAGACGCGCAAGATCTACGATCGGTACTGCTGTTCGAGCTCCAAGAGTTTCATCAACATCGACGAGAGCGCACTGAGCGAGCTACACGCGGCGGTCGAGAACAAGACGCCGTTGCTGCCCAAGCTCTTCTACGAGGCGCAGCTGGTCGTGTTCAACCGGATCAGCGAAGACATTTGGCGCACGTTCTGCCGCACGCACGAGTACCTCGAGCATTCCAAGAACCTCAAGCCCGAGCAGAAGAAGCAGGCGCGGCGCATCAAACACCCGAGCCAGGAGCAGACCGAGATCGCGCAGAAGAAGCTCGAGACTATGAATGAGTTTCAGCTCATCGAGGTCGCGATGCACTACCCGGTCGAGAAGCTCATCCCGATCAAGTACCAGGTCAACACCACGACCCCGCACCAGGACTCGGCTCTCTCAGTCATGCACGCCGTGAACGACGAGCTCTCACCGCACGACTTGCTCACGATAATCATCGGCGACAGCTACGCAAAGAAGTACTTCATGCAGTTCATGAAGAAGCGCGGCGTGGACCAGCTGCTCGCGTTCTGCGCCGAAGTGGATGAGTTCAAGCTGCTCCCCGGCATCGAGTTCCTGCAGCACAGCGCCAAGAAGATCTACCGCAAGTACATGATGCCGAGCGCCAAGCTCCAGGTGGACATGAGCACGGCGATGCGCGATGAAATCTTCGACAAGCTACACAATCCGAGCGTGGATATGTTCAAGAAGATCTCGACTCGTGTGCGCCACGGCATGCTCCAGGACTCGCTGCTGCGCTTCGTCAAGTCCCACCACTACCAGGAGCTCAAGAAAGCCACCAAGCAGACCCCCATCGAAGTGGAGCTCAAGGAAGTGGACTCGGCCGCCAAGCGTGGGAAAATGGAGCTCACGCACCTCGACATCGTGCTGCAGAACCAGGCGTCGATCCGCCAGTTCCGCCTCTTCCTCGAACAGCAGCACTGCTCCGAGAACCTCATGCTCTGGGAAGAGATCGAGCACTACCGCCGGCTGCCGTCCTACCAGATCGTGTTGCGCACCGCCAAGAAAATCTACGACAAGTACCTCAACCCAGCGAATACGCGCATGGCGATCACGCTCTCGGACGCGCTGCGCCAGCGAGTGCTCGGCCAGATCGAGAGCGCGTCGCGCAACACGTTCGACGAAGTCGAGAATGAGTGCTACGAAGTGATGCGCAACGTTGTCGTGCCGGATTTCCTCGACTCGCGGATCTTCATGACGCTCGTGGGCACGTGGGCGGTCGTGTCCGAGGACTACCCGGCCGAGATGCTACGTGGCGAGTTTGAAATGGCGTTTCTGCGGCATCGGTTCCACTTGGTACAGGAGACCAAAGGGCTCTCGCGAGATACGTCTACGCCGCTCCTGGGCCCCACCTCAAACGCGAATCTATGAAGTCTAGCGACATCAATGACCAAGTAGAGAATGAGAGAGAATGAGCATTGAGTCGCGAGCTAAGACAGACTGAGAGAGAGAGAGAGAGAGAGAGAGAGAGAGAGCAATGGAAGATGGGAGACGAGAAGAGCGACGAGAGATCGACGTACCAGAGAGAGAATGCGCGCGCAGGCGGAGGGGGGAGAGGAAAGAGGGATACACGACCGAGCACTCGGTCTCGCATTATGACGCGGTCAAATGGAAGCGCGGCCCAATGACGTTGTTCTCCCACTTTAAAATGCCCAAGAGGAAGCTCACGGCGTTCTCCGCCGCGTGCTTGGCTGTCTTGTAGTTGGTCTTGCCGCGCCACCGCACCTCACAATACTCCTGCCGGACGTTCGTTTCGTCACTTGCTTGGCTATCGTCTCTGAAGTCGTTCGTCTGTCCAAGCGCCGCACTACTGGACGGCACCGACAACGTTCGACGCTGAATCTCGATCGAGATCGACGCATCCACCCAAACCACTTTCTCATTGAAGGCGCCATTATTATCAGCGTCTGGGCTTGCCGCACCGTCGTTACAGGCGTCAGATCGCTGCTGCTGCTGCTCTCGCTGCCGCTCTACCTCAAGCTGCTCCTGCTCCTCTGCGCTTGGATTGATGCTCTGGATGCCAAACAGGAAGCCCTCGGGCGTCTCGAGCAGGAAAAGCGCGTAGTGCGTGCGGAAGATCGTGTTCTCCTCCGGGTGTTTGATCTCGCGCACGACGATGCCCAGGCGTTCGTCCACGCGCTGCAAGAACTCCATGCGGCGGATGCGCGCGTTCTCCTTCTTGCTACCATCCCGGTACTGCTGCAGGTCTACCGCGTCGCGCCACACGCGTTCGACCACCTCCAGCATGTCCATGTGCGGGAACTGCTTGGTGAACTCAAAGTGCATCTGGCTCTGCGCGTCAATGTGGCGGTGGGTTTGCCAACCAAACACTTCGAGCACCGGGTGCGCCACGTCGTCGTGCGGCGGCGTGACGCGCGCGAGCTCCTTCACATGCTGCAGATCGGCACAGAACTGCGTCAGCAACGTGTTCACTTGCACCGAAGAGAGCGCCGTGAAGCCAAACTCAAAAGACGACGACCCGTTCTCTTTTAATAGCGAGGGTGACGATGAACCCGAGTACTTGCGCGCCTGTGCTTCCAGGATCTCGAGCTTCTCGGCCGTGCGCTTCGCATCGCCACCATCGCTGTCTTCCAGCTGCCACTGCGCCAACACGCGCTGCAACTCGAGCACACTCGCGCGCTTCTCATCCAGGAACTGCTGCACCGCGCCTTGCTCTGCCTCCAGCTCGCGCTTCATCTGCACCACATGCGCGAGCTTGGTCTGCAGCAAGCGACAGTGGCGTACGCGCTGCGGGTTGCTGCTCGCCGACTGGGACTCCTCCCACTGCGTCAGCTGTTTGAAGCGGCTCTCGAGCTGCGAGAGCGTCACGCGTAGCGTCGTCAACACTTCCTGTGAATCGTTCGGCGCATTCCATACATATTTGCACACACACTTTGTCAACACCCAAGCTACCCACACACACACACGCACTGTATCTACTAAGCACAATTGTATAACAGCAGCTATTACGAACCTTTTCTTTCATGCGCGCGCGCCGCATGGACTCGCGGTTGCGGCGTCTGCGCTGCAACACTGATTGCTTTTTCTTATTGCTGCTGCTATTGTCATCGTCATTATCACCATCATCCGCATTCAGGAACAGCGCGACGTCCGTCTCGTCGTCATCTTCGCTGCTGCGGTGTGCGCTCGAGTAGGGCGAGTAGGCGCTTGAGGTCTGGCCGGGCGACGGTACCGCCGCTTGATTATCGTAGGTATGCTGCTGCTGCGACTGGTTGTAGAGGATGGGATCATAATAAAACGCAGCGGTGGGCGTCACGGGCCACGGCTCAGGGAACACGTCAGAGAGTGGGGACGGCGGCGCCGTCACCGCTACTACTGGTATGCTGCTGCTGCTGTCTGCATGCTCCTCACTAGCGTATATATTCTGGATACTGCCCACACCTGCCTCATCGAAGCTGCTCGTGCTGTTGCTGTTCTGGTAGTAGTCGTAGTCGTAATTCTGCACGTGCGCTTCCGATGACAGCGTCGCTGCCCCTGCTGTGGTGGCGGTGTCGTAGCCATCGAGACCCCAGAGCGCCGCTGGTGCTTGGACGTACTGCGGCTGCTGCTGGTTCATCGTCGGCGCTTGTTTCTGGCTCGCGCTCGTTTGCCTGCTGTCGTCTCAAGCGCAGATTGGGTTCTCAGACAAGCAAAGCAGCTCCCAATCTTGTGAAGGCGACCAAAGCTGAAGACCGCGGCTGTGGACGAGCGCTGTGTGTTCTTTATTCCCCTCCCGCTAGAGCGGCGACGAGGGTGACGATCGAGCCTGAGCGACCCTCGCAGACTCAGGGAGGCTGGCTGAATGGGAGTGAATGAGCGAGCGCACGCGTGTGGGCGGATGAGGAGCTAGCTACTTGAGCGCAAGCGACGAGATCAGATGAACGCGAGCGACCAAACTGACTGATTCGACGACAATGCCAGACTTTCTTCTCTCTCAGTTGCATTTGCGAGCGCACAGATTGCGCTTTCGAATAGTGACAGTGAGCCAGCGTGGTGCTTTTGGATTTCGTGAGCAGCCTTTTGGCTGGAAGGAAGTTATGCAATTGTTGTCATTTGAATGACGCGCATGGGACCTTTTTTTGAGCACCAGCAAAATCCGAAAGCAAAAGCAAAGAGAAGTGAGCGCACGCACGCGGGAGCAAATTGGAATTCTCAGTGCGATGCAAACTGTCATTGTCCACTTCTCACCTCCGAATGGAGGCATTTTGTCCATTTCGAGCAAGAAATATGTATATCTTTAATGTATAGTTAGCGTATAGTTAAAACTATTGCCTCTTTATCCTGCATAATAAATAACCCGTGAGGTTTTGGGGTTTATCACAGCATCCTTTTTATATCGGTGACAAAATTCTACTTTGCGCAATACAAACACAATCAAACAATTGGAATTCCGTCGGCCGTATAGTCAGCGTATAGGCTGTACATCGTCACAATAATTTTATTTTAAGCTTAAAATTTGTATGACAGAGTGAAACCCTCGCGGCGCTCACGTTTTTGCTAAATTTCTATTTGAAAAATATTGTTCCAGAAAAATGCCACGTGATAATTCTACGTGGTCTACACTATCTGTGGACCTCCAATATGCGAGTCACTCGCTCGATCCAACGCCATCACCACAACCGAAAAGCCAAACAACGAAGCCCTCATTCCCAGCCACCTTCCTGACCACCATGAGCGTGCGTGTACCTCACCTTCCCCCATTGCGACCTGCCCACCCACCTCTGTGTCTCCTTTCGATGCACAGATGCATGCGCGTATGCGTTTGCTGCATCTGCGGCTGTGTATAATAGGCGTTGACATCTCGCTTTCCTTCTCTCTCGTATATCTCTTCTGTTGGATGATGACAGGCTCAGCAGCAGAAAATGCCGTCGATGGAACAGATGCAAGCCGAGCAGATGAAGCAAAAGTGCGGTTTCCTCTCCTGTTGTAGCACGCAGCTTCATCCACTCTTCACTCACTCACACGCATCATACGCTCTCTGTCTGTGTGGCTGTTCTTGTATAGGGAGCAAGAGCAGATGCGCAGCTCGATCGTCTCGCAGGTCATGCAGCCAGAAGCCCGCGAGCGCCGTATGTGTTGCAACGCAATACCAAGTGTCATTACACACTCAGTGGTTATCGTACTCAATCGACTGATAATGGTGGTGTGCATTGCTTTGTGTTGGTTTGCAGTGTCCAGAATAGCGATCGTGAAGCCCGAGAAGGCGCGCGCGATCGAAGACATGGTGATTCAGATGGCGCAGCGTGGCCAGCTCACGGCCAAGATCGACGAGGACAAGCTCATCGACCTGCTCAGCCGCGCGGGTGAGACCGAGGAGAAGCAGCGCACAAAAGTCACGGTACGCCCACTTGTCCATTTATCTATCCACATGTAGCTCCTTGCAATACCTCCTCCTCGTAGAGCCAAAGCGCTCATGGGGCTAATGCGAATGTGCTGTGTGTTGTCTGTTGTGGTTGAGCAGATGAAACGCCGAACGTACTTTAGTGACGAAGACGAGGACGAGGACGACGACTTTTAAGCTCGAACATCATCATCACCATCAGCAGCAAAGCCCAACCGCAAGCAGCAGTGACAGTGTGATCCTTCATAGTCAAGTCAAGAGAGAGAGAATGCGTGAAGCGCTGGCGATGGAGGTATTCCTTTCCCTCACCTCACACTTTTGTCAAGTCCCGAGGCAACCTCCTTCCATTTTTTCACAGTGTATCTGTCCGCGTGCTTTCAGACGCTCAAGAGCTCAGCGCTTGTCTAGTGTCTGTTAAACGGTTTGATAATCGCAGTCTTCTATTCTTCTTAATCGCTCTTTCACCCTCCAACTTGAACCGACCTCACGTTATTATTGTTGCTCTCCTTTAGGAGTCTCTTATACAACTAGCTACACGAGTATAGCAAAGGCACCCGGCAATCTACTATGTCCTACTCAACTCTCTATTAGCTGACCCATTGCCCTTCAGTTCCATTTACCAGCCCACGGTGGCTTGGTGGTGTCGGTAGAACTGCCAGCCACCGTACACCAAGCCCGGGAGTAGCGAGATGGCGATCACCAGACCCGTGAACGGCAGCGTGAACGCGTGGTAGAGGATGTAGCAGAGGATCGCAGCCGGCAGCACAGCGAAGAGCAGCACCATATACTTGCCGCCGGGCACTTTAGTCGGCCGCGGGATGTACGGCAGCTTGACGCGCAGCGAGAACGCCGTGGCGATCACCATCAGCTGCACGGCCGCCGAGAACGCGTTCGTGATCGGCAGCAGGTTTTTGTACTCGACCGTAAGCAGTGGCAGCGTGAGCACGAGCATGAGCAGGATCGCGTAGTGCGGCACTTCAAAGCGCGCGGACTTCTTCGCGAGGAAACCCGGCACGAGCACGTTCTTGGCCATGCCCGAGAGCTGGAAGCTCTTGGCGTACAGGCTCGCGATGAACATGCCCGCAGTGGAGCACATGGCGGCGATCACGATGAGTGCCTGGAGGAACCGGCCGCCGACGTCGCGCGCGATCAGTGGGTACGCGTCATTCGTGAGCATCGACCAGTGGAGGTCGTCGGACGTCAGACCCGCGGGCATTAGGATGATGTACGACGTCATCATGAGCAGTACCGTGAAGAGGATCGCGCGAGGGTACACGCGCGCTGGGTTGAGCACTTGGCCGCCAAACACCGAGAGCATGATGATGCCGTCGTAGTTCCAGAAGATCGTGTTCACGTAGGTCTCCCAGTCGATGTCGATGCCGCCTTCCATCTCGGCGTCCTTGGTCTCCGGGTTGTACTCGGTGACTTCGCGGCGGATCTCAAAGAGGTCGTCAAAGTCGACGGCGACCGTGTACGCCCAGACCGTGAAGATCACGAACGCGAGCACGATGAACCCGACGAGCGTCACACAGATGCGGCTGAGGTTGCGCGTCCCGGAGAAAGTCGGCACCGTGAGCACCACGGCGACCACTGCCTTGATCAGGTACTCGACCACGCTGGACTCGATCTTGACGTCGTAGAACTCCTTCACGAGCTTCAGAAGCACCCCGGGGAGCAGCGCGCCGTTGAACACGCCCGAGACCCAGGACCAGTAGCCGACCTGGAAGCCCCAGAACGGACCGAACGCGTTCATGACCCAGACCGTGAAGCCACCATCTTCAGGAAACGCCGAGCACATCTCAGCGATGATGAGCGCGTACGGGATCGTGACGAACAGCGGGTAGACGATGAAGCCGGACATGCCGATGAGCGGCCCCGCGGACGCGATGACGGGCTCCGAGCCGATGGGACCGCCGCTACTGATCAAGAACGTGATCGCGACGACCCCAAAGGTGCCGAGCACCCGCGAGGTCACGAACTCGGCGGACTGGTGGCCTCCGTACTGCGGCGATTCCAGGATCATGTCGACTTTCTCAAAGTCCCCTCCGCTGTCCATGAAGTTGTTGACTACGGGCGTATCATAGAGAGTCACCTTGACGGTCTTCCCCACCGGTGGTTTCTGCATTATTCAGTGGGGATGGCTATTGTTGGACGGCGAAAAAAAACCGTTACTGGTATGGTATGTACCAAAGATTGACGTCCGATCCTGGAATGGCAAGAGGAAGAATGGAAGAGCGCAACCAAGAGAAGCCGAAGAGAGAGAGACTGACTTTGTTCCGTGTAAACCACAGATGCTGTACGGAGCTGGGCTGGGCTTGCTGATCTGAGAGCGATCCTTCCGCACCGGATGCCATCTGTTAATTAAAACTTGATGTGCGACGCGTGCAAGAAAACGGGCAGAGCTCGTCAATAAATGTGGCATCGCAAACCGAACCAGGCACTCTTCGCCTAATCGGCTGGGAGGGCTGAAAGACGCAAGCTCGACCGGGTGCAAAGGGCAAACAAAATCAGCAGCGATGCTACTGGTACATAACCCCTTTTCTCGCTTGCTCTATTGGCAACAAATAGGGTGTAAGGCGAGGACCATTCACGCCACACACACACACAATCGTGCAAAACGTGAGCGAGTGAGTGAACCCTGCTCCTGGGTTGGTTTCCCACTAGCCCAGCTCATCAGTTCAGTACAGTGCTGCGCAAAAGTCCGTCCGCATCCATGATTTTAAAAAATTGGCACTGCAAGCGGCCTCATAACCTGTCATGTTTATATGTGTTTTGAATAGACATACAAAGGATAAATGCAAACTTGAATTGTATTGAAAGC